>VWPU01020098.1:0-18421 GCA_013398955.1 Callaeas wilsoni
CGGAGCGGGGCCGGGGCTGCCGTGCCCGAGGGCGCGCAGAGGGGGCCGGGCTGTAGTGCCGCCGCCGTGCGGCTCCGGGCGTGCGCCCAGCCCGGCGGGAAAGGGGCGGTGCCGGCCGGGAATCGTGCTGGGAAATGTAGTTCTGCTCCGGGAGAGCGGCGGCCGCGCTCCCTCTACCCCCGCAGGACGTGCGGGGTTGTCCCGGGGGCCCTGAGCCCGCCCGGTCACCGCGGAGCGCGGGCCGAGGCTGCCCAGCGCCTTCGTGACGTCCGCTGAAGAAGGCGGCCGAAGGCTGGAGCATGGAAGAGCCCAGCACCTTACGGCACAACCTCATCCCCCTCCCAGAAGCGCAGCCCCGTCCTGCTTCGCTGAACACTCTCCTCTCCCTACTGCTGCTGTAGTCTCGGAGAGCGGAACCAATTCAGAGATTTGGAGTGTCATTGCATGGTGGAGAGCAAGACTGGTTAGACCAGCTGGAGAATTTTGTCTTGTCTGAGCATGTTCTGGCAATAAATTTTTTAACAAGGAAGCATCTGCTCTTTTACTAGCAATCAGGCCCACTGAAGAAGTAGTTGTTCTGTCTGGTTTTTTAGACCTGACATTTATGACTCTGTGTAGCATCAAATGCTATTTGAAAATAATCTAGAGGGGAGCTAATTTCCTGCAGTTGGCATACACCAGACCCCTGAGTCCTGCCATGAGGGCAACAGCTAACATTTTACAGGTGGTCTAAATGTGTCTGTGAGAAATACACTTGGTCTGAGCAAGTTTTGAAAGGGCTGAAGTCCATGACATTTGAACTAGCTCAGTGCTGGCACTGTGCTACTCAAATGGTTTTCCTTCCATGGCTTAAGACAACCCTTCAGCAGGTAATAAAGCTACTGGTAATGGTGCCATAAAACCCTGAGAGGGATCTTCCTCTTTAAAGGCTGTAGAGCATATCCTCTAAATCATAATAAAGAGGTCACATACCACCGAATATATAAAAAATGCACAGATATTTTAAAAAGGGGAAAAACCCAAATTCCTGTGTTTTTTAGAATTTATGTGCAAGTTTAACCTTATGTAACTTCATGGTAGATTGGAGTCCACAAGGACTTTGGTGGAGCATTTCTTGCAGGATGGAGATGTTAAAAAGCTGAAATTATCCTGAGCACAACTGTCTTAACCTTTAAAGTGGGAATATACCTATTAATAACCTAGCTTTTAAATGCAGAGCAATACCAAGACAATGGCTACATGAGACCTAATCACTACCATAATTCCAAGGGTGAAAGGTAGAGGTTTTTCTACACACTTCCTGGGATTATGCTGCTTCCTGAAGCTGTAGGTGGGGCTGGGCCCAAGCCAGTTTTTGCGGTTTTGCACTGTAGTCCTGACTTGTCCCTGCAAAGCCTTTCCTGCCAGTTACACAGAAGTTCACACTTGTAAAGGTTCCTCTGAGCTCCTGCAGCTCCTTGTTTTCCCTTTGCTGAATAGATCATGTGTAGGTTCAACAAAGTGCTTTAATTTTATGCCGTGAAAGCACTTACAAACCTACAGGCACTTTCTTTGATCCTGATGGTGCTGAGGCATTACAAGCAGTTGTCCATATGAGAAGCTTTTATTGAACCTTAAACTGATACTGTCACTCACGGCTCTTTGATCAGATACATCTGCCTCCTGGCAGGGTGCTGAAACAAGTAACAAGAATGCATCGCTACCTGAACTTTTCTCTTTAGTTCAGAAGCCAAACTCTAATGGCTCATTACAATACCTTTATTGCATTAAAGTTCAATTAGCAAATGTCAATTAAGATTTACACAGAGGGAGAGCGGAGGGTTCTAATCCTTCTGTTAGCTAAACAGAGATGCCAGCAAATAAAATCTTCACAGGCATATCCTTATTCCTTTGACTTTTCTTAACGGACTCGGTCAGCCATGTTCTTCAGGAATAGAAATTAATGTCACATCCTTGACCTGAGTGAAGCTATAAATATTGATTTACATAAGCCAAGGATCTGGTCCCCACTGTTAGAGACCTTTCCTTTCTAATTATGTTTTTCACGATCCATTCTAAACAAGTAAACATATTAGAAAGGGGAAAAAACCCAACAATGCAATAAAATAAAGCTTTCTAATTCATGTGTTACCACAACAGGATCACTTAAGAACAGGGACATGACCCATAAACATCAGAAAACAATCTCTGAATCTCTTTGACAGCTGAGGGAGATGTGTGATCTTCACAAGACACACTCCAGCCTCTAAAGTTTAATTTCACAACCGATTTCAAATAGCTACTTAACACCTGTTTTTGTCTAAGATTTGAAATGCTAAAAGATTTTAGATTAGATGCCCATTTAGGTATAAATTGCACTGATATATTGTGATTTAGGTGTTTTTATGGTGGAAGATAAGTAGCACACCTCAGGCTCCTATACTGCCAGAAATTCTACAAAAGTCTCTTTGGTTGTGTTTTTTCCTATTAATAAATCGTCAAGGGTGAAGAGGGCAGCAAAAAGGAATGCTTTTGCATCAGTGGAGAAAATAAGTAGGTATCTAAAAGTACATGTGGTATGTATTCAGAGTCTTTGGTGTTCTCCTATGTAGAGGGAAGTATAAAATCAGGTATTAATAAAAGAAACTTGTAACTTCTGTCTGCTTCTGCACTAGCACCCATGATTTTGTGCTCCTAGTCCTGTTCAAGAGGTCAGAGACACCCCTAGCTCTTTATTCACTCGATGTGCAGTCAACACAGACCAAAGGTCCAAGCTGTCTTATACATGATACCAAAATACTGGGCACTGAGGCAGCCCCAAAGCAGAGGAGATAGACAATGCCAGCAACTGCAAGTTAATCATTATTTACACCCAAAATAACCACATGGAGCTGCGAAATAAGTCAGGAACGAAACCACAAGGTGTCAGCACTGGCCTGTGTATTTAGAAAATAACCCTATCCCTGCATGACAGACTTCATTTGGTTGAACCTGTGTTACTGAATAATTTGTGAACATTCAGTTGAGGTTAATCTCACTTCATTAGTTCACCTCGGTGTAATGACAAAGTAATACCATCTTCAGATCAATGAAAAATACTCAGTGTAAACTACTATAGTTTCATTAGTACCAGAAGCAAGGAAGAAATTTTATCTTTAAAGTTAATGCTTAGGATACAAACTTTGCATCTTTATACCTGAGTATACCTTTGCATTTTAGGCTAAAGAAAAAATTAGTCTTTATGCAGCTCAACTGCTAAGATAAGAAGGCTCCAAATTAAATGTCATTTATGAAATATTGGTGAAAATAAAATGAAAATCATCCTTGGGAACACCATGTCTGATTGTACCCAGTGATTATAGCCTGACTTTATTGCAGAAACAACTTTGTTCAACATCTCAGTTAAAGTATACAAAATAATCAGCAGAGCGACACTTGAATGATTCACACAGAAGACTGTGAATCTTGTTCAGTTAACAAGGGGAATGAAATGCATGGTTGTAAGGCAGAGCAGCCAATAGCACCGACACAAAAATGTTCAATCACTGGAAAAAGCATGGAAAACAGCACCAGTAGGACCTGTGGATGGACAAAATCTAGAGCACTATCTTGCAGGGTTATCCCACATGATAGCTGTGTGCAAGGAACAAGAGATGGATATAGAGAGATCTGAGAAACAGAAGAATGTTTGGGATTCATCAGGTTTGTGACAGATTCCTCACCAATCCATCAGCAATCATGTACTGCAAGACAAATGGAATATAATTTAAATCTATTTGGTATATGTAATGCCTCTACTGATCATGATGGCTTGGACAGTGCACAAATAGCTGACACACACAGGATCCACCCTTTCTCGCAGCCTGCAGCTACAGGCTTCCAATAATACTACAAACACAACAAACAGACCACACAGTGTAAAAGCAATACATTTCTTGTTGCCCTAAGCCAACTCTTCTTCTCAGTCCACCAGTAAGGAGCTAAAATATCTGCTCAAACCTGAGAGATCTCAGAAATTGAAGCATCCCTGTTTGAGAGACTTCTACAGCTGCTTTTGTTTGCTGAGTGTCATGGCACTTTCTCCTCTCTGTTGCCAATTTCTAATATAGTTTGATTTTCTTCTTTTCTGCAAAAGCCTGTTCTGGCTGCTTCAGGAACCATTGTGACCAAGGAACAGGGCAGTGATGACAGTAGATAAAGAACACCCAAATTTGTAGTATTGCAACTTGATCATATTTGTATCAAATAGGTTACAAAAACACAGCGTAGAAGTCACCACAGGAACCTCTAAATTCTACATACTTATAGCAATTGACAATGTGGTTGATTCTTTCCTAAAATAGAGATGATCACATTTACTTACAGCTCCATTGTGATTCACATGGTGAAATGAAAAAGATGGTCTTCTCACGTCTGTTAATTTGCCACTGTGACCAGCCTCACTGACTTAAATTGAATTAGTCAGGCTAATAAATTCAAGCCCATGGCACAGGAATGAATCATTAACACAGGCAGCAGCAGAGACTTCTTTAACCTCGTGGAGACTTTTTTCCCCCCTTTATAAATGCCATGCCACACATTTTCTTAGACTAAAAAGGCATTTATTGCAACAGTTTTATAAATATATCATTGTCTGTCACCGTCAAATAGCTAACAAGGCTCACTTGAACACCAACATTTAGTATAAAACAGATGTTACAAAGCAATACTTTAGGGCATGCACTGATTGTAAAGTAGTCCCGTAGGTCACTGTAATTTCATTATCTATTCACTCAGTGTTATTTTTGCTGAAAAGACTAGAGCATAAATACAAAGAAGTTTGGCAAATTCTCCTGGACTACAAAACCTCCATTCTGCACTCCTACCCAACCAAATGCTCATTGACTTCACGTGGCTGCTGGGTATTGGCATACAGAATGAAGCCTGGCATAAAGAATGCAGAACACCACTTAACACTATAGTTACAAGTTTCTTATTTGTATGTTTTAGCTGTATATTAGTCTTGACAATGCTGAACAAAGTCAAAAGGTAGAGATGACATCTCAGGTTCAACCGCTACACTTTGTGTAATATGAAACAAGTGGCAAGGGTTCACACAGTTGTGACAGCCTGCTTATTTGCAAAGAGGTTAAAGCAAACCAGACCTCAGGATATATAAATCAGACAGACCAAGGCATATTAGGCATCTGTTTTAATCTAAACAGAACTCAATATGCTAATAAAATATATCTGCCTAAAGAAAGGCTGGGGACATCACATACAGATGTCAAGGTCCCACTATTTCATTTTCCTAATGAGTTAATAGGTTTGGAATTTCATCTTTGAATCTCTTTGTCAAGACTTGAATGATAATTCCAGCTTTAAATTCTATTGTAGCAGGTTTTTTATATTTCAATATTTATCATTTGTTTCATATCACCAAAGGTAAAAAACTGGAAAAGAATGCATTGCTTTGTGTGAGCAGTCAAGAATTTCAGAAGCAGACACCATATTCTGGAGTTAAATAACAAGATTTTTTTCCTCCTAGGTTTAACTGTGGCATCTGTGTTTCCTTTCCTATTACCCTAATACTCTATATGACAACATTCTTTTGACTTACTGAACTTATACATGTTTCAGCTTGTTTGGGAAAAAAGTGAAAATAACACTGTAGTAAGTCTAAGACTGTGAGGCTAATTTTTGTACTGAAGAAAGTGAAAGAAGGTACGTGTATAAGAACTGCAAACATAATCCCCACACACATACTGTTTCAGGTTTATATATTTTTTTCCTGGATCATTCTGTCTCCCCAAAATCAGCTAGGAGTCAGGGAACACACGGGGTTTTGTGTTTTTTCTTTTCTCCAGAGCAGAATTTAGCCTTTCTAGACTCTCTTGTACAGTTATCAGACTTTATGTGCACACGCAAATACCTTCAGCAAAATCACACTGCCTAAACATTAATTCTGTGAAGAATACTTTTCATTATCTAAACCTTACAGATAACTATTGCGAAAAATCAGCAGGAATATTTTATTCCTTGGCACAACACCTACGTGAATTTTTCATTTATTTAGTCTTCTACCAATACCACCATAAGAAATTGAACTGAATGATGCCAAAACTAAGACAGATATGAAGCTAAATCACTCGTTACCATAAAATGTTCACTTCCCTGAGTAAGCATTGGAGCCATAAAAGATTTGCAGCTGCTCAGCACTTCTGAAAAATCCAATTACTTCTTAAAAATGCAAATATGAATCTAAGAATGATTTAGAAACAGCTCAGAAAAGTACTGGTAGTTCTGTAATGCTCTAGTCTATAAAGAGTACAACACCTTTACAGAAATTTTCTTAAGAATACCACATACAAGTTCATCCTGTAAGGACATTCCTAATTAGCCTCTAATTGCAGATCAGAACAAGCCTATGTGGAGAAGCAGCTGTTTTAAGATACAGGTTGTGAAGTCCTGCACTTTTTCCAACCTCACACTGGTTTGGAAGAACGTTCCTACTTAGCTAAGAAACACAGAAAGAGGGCAAAAGCAACAGTTGTGAATGACTATGGAACCGTGTCAGGGGAAGTTCAGATGGGACCTTAGGAAAAGGTTCTTCTCTGAGAGGGTGGCCAGTCACTGGAACAGGCTCTGCAGGGAAGTTCAAGAAGCATGTGGATGATGCTCTGAGTCATATGGGTTAGTTTTAGGCAGTCCTGTGAAGAGCAGGGTGTTTGCTGGACTCTAAGATCCTTATGGGTCCCTTCCAACCTGAGACAGTCTATAAGTCTATGAGTGCTATTCAAAATACTTAGTAATCCAAGGGAAAAAAACCTGCCCCTTTCTTTACAGCAGATTCATTGCTACTGCCAAGTCATAACAGATTTTCAAAGCAAGTAATGTCTTTTAAGTCTGCATTTTCACACCTATCAACTCCACAAGCTGCACACATCCTCTCTGACATTTCAAAATTGCACTGCTTTTGCCTCACTATCTGAGCCCAAATTAGGTAAGTTAAATAACCATGTTTAAGCATATATAATTTTATCAAACCTACTGTGAAGATAGAAAATAAAAGTTACCAAAGTGATTATTTCATATTAATAAAAAATGTTTAGAAAAGGAAGGCTTACCTAGGTCTTACTCCATATTTCCAAAAATCAGGTACCTCGACATACAAATTGCATATAAATAACTAGATAAGAAAAAAAAAGTAACTGGCATATGGTTAAAAAAATTATTTTCTTTTTTATTAATTTTGGTACACAGGGACTTGACATTTTCTTTAAAATCTTCCAGTTAGAGCCATAGCTATCCTGGGCAGGTTGAGGGAGACCTGCCTAAACACACTGCTACAGAAATACTGATAATGAAATTTTAGAGGAGCTAATGTACAAAGCTGTTAAGATTTAGAGCCCCCATCTTTTGATACCCAGACTGCAGCCAGCAGGGAGTACCTGCTCACTGGCTGTCCTACAAATTGAGCAGATACTCCCTGCTGCAGCTGACTGCTGCTATTGCCTCTGGGGTCTTGATGGGTTTTTGCACTTCTGAAGGCCAGATCAAGCCTCCAGCTCTTACCTTGGAGCTTGACAGCAGAGGACATCTTGTGGCATAGTCTGACCTGATGCCCACATCAGCCCTTACACAGCTGGGACCTGCCTAAAAGCCAAAATCTCATTCAAGTCAGACTCTGTTCCTTCCCATGACATCAAGCAATATTTGCTTGGATAAAAGTGCGAGACAGGCGCTGCCATATGTAAACTTACACAAAAATAGAAAGTATGCCAAAGCCATTAGTTCTTCCTTGTCATTCGTCCTTACTACCAGTCTCTCCATTCTTCTGTTCTAAACTGTTTGGGGTCACCAATGCCTCACTGTGCAGCACTCAAGCAAACTGCTTTGCCAGCTTTCTTACATGCTGTGGAGTCAGGGTTGAAAGGGATCACACCAATTCATGTAAGCTGTGCACATCCACAGCTCCATGAAGCACTGAAACATTGTAATATTTAAATGTATTTCTGATTCTATCATAAATCTAAGGCTCTATGGAGAGTCATATTTTGTATAAAACACTAACACTTACAATAGTTACCTCTGAAAATAACTGATATTAGACCTTTCGTAATTCTCTGAAATACGTATTTCCTTCTTTTATAGCTATTACCAAGTATTTTGGGGAAATTATTTGGAGACATTAAAACAAGAGGAGGCTGAGGAGAAGTACACCTGCTACACAACAGTGTGGCAAACCAGTGAAACCACAAAGTCACAAAATGCCATTAAAATGCTATTAAAGTTACATAATTTGCACATAAAATTTAATTCTGCCTCTAAAGTACTGGAAGGTGCAAAGTTCCAATGGACCCAGAAAAGACCTGAAAGACCATTAAGAGGTCTACTCTCCAAAACAAGAATAATTTTCTTTTTTGTAAATGTCTGATGCATTGGAAGGATGAGAAAGGAGAAGGGAAAAAAAAAAAGAAGAGGAAGACCTGTGTCTTCTCTTAAATTTATAGCAATTCTATTACTTATAGCAGTAACTAAGAAATAACTGAGTAGATATTTAGTACACAGAGGCAGTTGCAGGGCTCTTTTTTTGGTTCAGACCCAAGATATGGTGCCCAAGATATGAGCTTCAAGACCACTGCCCGGGTGGCATGCTGATGTACACCACACTCCAGTCCTTCTCTAATCCCTGTGCTGAAGATTGGGAAAACCAATGCCAAACACAGCTTTAACATAATTTAACCCAAACTGGGAGTTTCTTCAGATCAGGGAAGCCACAAGTGTTTATTTTCTTACTATCCAAGTATAGCAAAACGCGTCAAGACAAACAAGAAGGCCACAGAGGGAGTTCAAACTGTTCGCATCAATATGCTCTCTTTCAAAACCACAGTATTTCCCTTATAATAACAGAAGACAGCATCACCCATTATCCAATAACATTATCAAATCAGCTAGGTGCCTTTCTTTTTTTGAGGGAGGAAATCAATTACTATCTCACCTATACCTAAACAAACATAGCTATTTGATACCAGCAATGAAAAAAAAAATGCAAAAAAAAAGTCTTTCTAATTAGTAACCATAGTCAAATTTCCAAACAACACCATACTCTAAATATGCCCTCTCTAAACAAAATGCCTCTGTATGAAGGCACTCTGCAGTAAGCAATTCTTAAAATTAAAGCACTTTAGAAATGTGTTCTTTAACAGTTGTTTGGTAGTAATCGCACTAAAGAAACAAAAAATTATTTGGAGAGGGAAATATCTGCCTCCTTTTCCAAAGCAGGCCTTTTCTTCTAGTTTGTGTTGGTACCAATCAATTAGAAAAAATTATAAAAAAAAAAAACTTTGAAGTGCCATAATTACTTAAAAATTACTTTGAAGAATGATACTTTACAGTAACTTTGAATAACAGGTACAAATCTTGCTTTTCAATATTAAAAAGAAAAAAAAGAAGACAAAACATGTGAAAACCAAAATACCATCCATGATAAGTTACTATGCCCACTCAAATGCTGACTTACCAAGTAGCATACAAACTTACACACCACGCTTCCTTTATAACCTTTTTCTCCTCAGATTTCATCCCAATTACCAATTTCTAGATACTCATACCTTCTTTGTTTGTCAACTTGAATTCCATAGTCATGATTTTCCCACTGTGAAGAGGAACTCTTAGATAAACTCAGTGCTAAACTCAACCATCCACTCAAATGCCAGATAATAGATTGTTTTGCTGCTTCCTGTGGCCTTTTATTTCCTCCCTTTTGCTTAGAAACACTTTATTAGGCTAATTAAGTACTGTGAAGCTCAGGTGAGGGATTTTTTAGAAGTGCACATTTCTGCTAGTACTTCAACAAGAGAAAAATATGATGACATAAACACAGGACACTGACAAGTAATTTGAAAAAGGAATAAAAAAATAATGTAAAATACTTTGCTCTTGCTTTAAATCCTGAACTTTAACCACATCTGACTCCATATATGTGGAAAGCAGATTGACAGCTGTCACACAATTTTATCTTGGTATTATTATTGTGATCTATAACATACCTGTGTGCTCAGGTCCAACCAGGCTATCCTAAATCCACAGCTCTATTAAAGAAAAAAAGAGGAGCCAAACTGGGTTTCTATCCTAGTTCAGTACCTTTAAATTATTAAATTAGCCCTTTAGTGGGTAATCAAGTAAATGGCTGAAACAGTAAAAACCAAGCCATAAACTAAAGCAACCCTCAGGCACTGCGAAAGAACTGCAATATCTCAGCTGCCTACAAATTAGCACAAAGGAGAAAGAATTTACCCTAATGATTTCTTCACCTGTTTGCTGAATGTAAAGCTCATTATCCAGGCTTCTGCTTATCTGCTCCAGCCAATCTTAAGGCTAAATTACACAGCTGTTGTGGGCCAAAGCAGACCTTATTAGGTGGTTTCTACTTGATCAGGTGATGAGTAAGTTAACCAACCTGAGAGAAACAATTTATACTAAATAAAGCTACTGTATGCACTTTTAAAGTTCACTTCTGTATTTCTCTTCCCTCTCCTGAAATCTAGTCCAGTAATTTCAAGTGAACAAATCCTTGAAGACATCAATGAAAATACAGACCAATCTTTCTTTTGAAATAGGGATAAAGTGTTTGTTATGAAGATAAGTTCATCTTCAATATAATTCATATACCTTAAGCATAGGTTTGAAGAACTCTGAGCCTAAAAAAACTTAGTCTACAAACATCAATCTGTGACTAATGATGCAAACCCAGCCAAGCTAGTTAATCATTTTATACTCCATGCAGCAATGAGAATAGAAAGGAGTTGCATTACATACATTTTACCAGATTCTGTTAGAGTCCTCATGTGTACCACATTAGATAAAGCTTTGGCACTATTTAGATTTTAAATTCTACTTATGTAGAATTTCACTGCAAGTTGGAAAGTGAATGAGTAACCTTACCTAAGCACATTTAATTGCTACATGTAAACGTGTCATACACTTCCTATTACGTGAAGAACAGAAATTCTCCACTCAAAGTTTTTATAATATTCTGTGGCTCATAAATGCATTTTGACACTTTCCATCTCTGTAATACTTAGCATTCCTCTTCTACTATTTATTGGTGATAAAAACAGCTAATGTGTTTCCTTTTTAGCTCATCTTTTCCATAATACCTATATTTTAGCAGTGGTTTGATGAATGAAAAATACTGCTCTTGTTATTAATCCCTGTCTTTCCTTACAAGTAATCTCATTTATATTTCTTTATAGGATAACACCAGCTGCCCACAGTCACCCTTAACATGAACAAGATATAGTGGCATAAAACACAGAAAAAGAGATTACTTCATAATACTGCACATTTACTTAAAAATGTATTTACACGTCAGCAAAATTACTGGTTTTTTCATAAAAAGAGAAAAATTGATTTAATCTATTAGGAGGACATCCTATGGCTTGTTGGGAGCTTTTACATTATGCAGGTTTTACACCTGGTTTTCCTATGTATGGAGAATTTATAATGCTGTATTGTCCCTTCCCCTTGTTCAAATTACTTTACATCTTACTCTTAGAAGAAGTAGCCATTTCTTTCAAAAAGGCTATTGAAACACAATAAAGACATTCATCACCTCTTTCCATTCAAAAAAAATCATGCTAATGCTTGAATATGCAAGTTTAGTTTTGGAAAGTACCACAGCAAGTACACTTTGATAAATATACAAAAAAAAAAAGAAACTGGGAGAACTGTCCACTACTGAAGGGCAGGTTTTATACTGCTGTGTTGGTATCCAGATGTTAAGATCAGAAACTGCACTTGGAGTTGTGCTCTCTGCTCTAGAAGTACCAAACAGCATTGCAGTGTTTTCCCAAATTTGCTTTTTTTGAAGCAATTTGGAAGGCAATTTTGTCATTTGATAAGATGTCCATCACTAAATTCACCTAAACACACATACAGACACCCCTCCCACACACACATACACACACACACATTAATTTTACAAAAGTCTCATTTTCTTTAAGCAAGTAATCACAACACTGAAAATATTCTCTTATGTGTTCACTGATTATTCTTAAATGATTTGTCACCACTCTGCCACTCAAAGGAGATGGTTATTTCACTCTTCTGAGTTTTGCTAACTATGTTCAAAAGCAGCTAGATGAGGATGGTGATGTGATAAAAATTCCAATAGAAAAATGCATTGTCCATCCATATAGCCGTCCATCCTGAGAAACTTCCACTGCCAAATTCTTGCTATTTTCCATTGGTCATGGGGTTCCCATCAATAAATAGAAGGTCAGTGCAACAATGAGGAGCAAGCAGAATGGAGAAGAGAAGGTCTGATAGGCAGCCGAAGGCATGAAAATATCTTCGTACTTGTAAATACTGACAACACGCTCTGACACGGGTGGAGAGTCTATATCATGACGAGTTATAGAACCTTTAGCAGGTAAGGGCAGAAAGAAATAATGTCAGATGCAATTTTTTCTATAACTCTACTGAAGAAACAGGTAGGCAGACAGGTAATTTTCAAACCTACAGAAGCATGCAATATTACACTGTCAGGGAGTAGGCTCATTTCTTTGCTTTCTGAAATTAAATTTCTGAATAAAAAAAATGAAATTCAAGTAAGCAACAAACATACTTCAAAGGAATTAAGAACTTCAAGTTACGAAGTTCTTCTAAATTCAGCTTCGGGAAGTGGGGATAGTAGATACATAGCCAAGAAAACAAGACATATTGGACTGCTGTCTTTCTTTTTATTCATTTTTAAGCCTAATGCTGCCAGATTTTTAGTTCATTAAAAAAAAGGGGGGCAGAGGGCATGTCTAGTAAGAATCACGTAATTGAAAGACATTTATCACTTTTGGCACATCAATTCAGTTGGTAACACAGAGATCAACTTACCCTGGATTGCTGGACCCCAAGCAAACAGGTAGTACCAACTCAAGTGCAAATCTACGATGGTTTCCTCTCGGGGAACATACACAGGACGCTTGAATCGACAGGTTACACGATTGTTTTCAAAAACCCCTTCCTCATCTCTAGCAGGATTTCTCTGGATTTCTTTAGCCCACTGACCAACATTATAGAAGTGCTGTATTCGGACTCTTCCATTATCATCATGAACACAAGCCATGACATCATCTCCTCCCTACAAGGTTAAAAAAAAATTGGAAGATGGAAAACAAAAGGGTCATAAAATACTTCCTCATTTATGTATATAATTATTCAAAACTAATCAAGACCTGGGATGCTCATTCCTTCTTTCTGAGTTACATATACACAAATATTTGTTCCCCTAATCAGGTGTCTTCAATACAATTGAAAAGCACATAAGTGGGTAGCAGTACTTACTCACCCTTACTACCTCTGAATTC
This sequence comes from Callaeas wilsoni, assembly GCA_013398955.1. Classification (NCBI taxonomy): domain Eukaryota; kingdom Metazoa; phylum Chordata; class Aves; order Passeriformes; family Callaeidae; genus Callaeas; species Callaeas wilsoni. The sequence goes on from VWPU01020098.1 coordinate 13,326, forward strand.
TCTTTTGGATCTTTCTAAGAGTTATTTTACTTAACATACATTTGAGGGATATGGTATCACTCTGACATCACATAATTAATTGATCTGTGGAAGGCTGTTTTCTTTTGTAATTTGTGAAGTTATGAGATACTGCTTCATAAAACGTAGCAGTCTTGAATCCCTGATGTGTACAAAACCCACTGCATCAAATCATGGACAGAAAACCAATATACTTAAGTGAGACAGAGGAAATAAATCTACTACATATGAGAAAATAATAGCATCAATTACAGTAAATCTTTTCTAATCTCTTCTCATGTTCACTTAAGGGAACATCATTTCTCATATCTCTTTGATCTCCTATAGGAAATTTTAGGCATGTAATAACAGGATACAGTATACCACAAGATACAAAGAAAAAAGTAATCAATATGTGCTTCTTCACTTAGCATAAACAGCCACTAAAGAACCAACAGACAAAAGGAAGAAGAAGCCACTTATTTGTAGAGGTCATTCATTGAAATACTAAAGCAGTTGCTCTAACAGTTACTCAAGGGGACTGACAGAGTGGTAGAGCACTGTACCGCTCAGGAGTGGGCATTAACCTCAGGAGTACTGTCTCACAGGAGCCTTAGCAGCAGGAGCCATTGGAACACTAGCCAAGCTGGATGAGTGCCACAGCTATCAGTGTTGTATTAAACACAGGCCCTGGTCCTCCCATACTCATCTTTCTGATATGTCATACTGATGAAAGACATGATGCTTACTATTGTGATCATCCCGCAGTTCGTTGTTACAGGGAAAAGAGAGAAAAAAGTATTTCAGCACTATGGGAATATTGCAATGTGCATTTGTAAAAGATGTGCCAGAAGTGAGGGGAAAGAGGGTACAACTAGGTAAAATACATGCCTGAACAGTTTCTGCACCTTGGTGCTGCTGCAGACAACCTTTCCAGCCTCTGTCTCGAGACTATCACTGCTCTCCGTAACTTATTTTCCAAGTTTAACTTTTATGCATCTAAGCACAAATCCCTCATTCTTAAGTACAAAGAGGCAAAAATAAACCTGTTTTTACACTGAAGGAAAAAAACTAAAAAGGAAAGAAAAAAACATTTTGAATCTCAGTTAACAGAATGGCATTTCAAAATTCTGCCAAGGCACAAAAGCCTGCAAATGGAGAAGCATAATGTTATTTGAGACAAAGAAATAGGTCATAAGACTTTAAAAAAATCTATTGAGGACACAAAATAGGTGTTTTTTCCTTCACTTCTGAAGCTATCCAGGCCACACCATTTTGATTAGGGCCTCCAAAGCACAGCCCATTTCTCACAGCTAAGCAGTTTTGACCTAGAGCCATTTTATCATCAAAGCCCATGCATCCCAGGACACAAAAACATCATGGAAGTTACGAAAAAGATGAAGTCAGCAGGGGAGGCAGAGAGGAAGAGAGATGCTAGATGGTTTAGCCCAGCTGATTTATGAGCATTATATGATATGTGGAGCAAATCTGGAAGCAAAACCTTTTACTTTACACTTCCTTTATTCTTTTTACCAGAAGCTCAGACTTAACCTGCTGCTTGCTGTGCTTGAGACAAAAGATAATGCCTGCTTTCCAAGTGGCTGATGAGAGGAGGGCAATGGGACCCTGGGGTCCACTGCAGCTACCTCAGAGTTACAAACTGGTAACACAATCTGAAAGCTTGAGGACAAATACTTATAGGTGCTGAGCTGCTTTGAAAACCCTGTTGAGTACTTGCCATGCTGGGCTTCTAAACTCTTCCCAAAATTTGGTTGTAAAGCCGTTCTTTACGTAAAAAACACAAACTTTTTTCTTGTAACATGACCTGTTCTTTATGACACAAAAGCCTTATATTATCATTGCGTTTATTCAGTGTCATATTAAAACACATGTAGTAATGACTGAGAAGCACTTGTCCTGACATTTTCTTTCTATTTCTCATTTTGGGTCTGATAAAAATGCTGTTAAGTTAGTGCAAGTCTTCCAATTCATTTTTACTGGGTCCTAGCCCAGGACATCTAATTCCTATATTTTTTTCAGACTGCTACTTTCAACATTACAAGAAAGAGTCCTTTCCTTGACTTGTGATTTAGGACATAGGCCCAGTATTGTTTTATATACTCAGGACTGTTTCTGTACATGAACACCTATATTATAAACTGTATTTGAATCCTAAACATTTTACCAAGCATCACAGATGAAACATCTTTGCATAAGTCACCTATTGCCCAGGTTTTTTAAAGTCTCCACATTGCATGCTTCTGTTTTGCTCCTTGAAACTCAATGAGAAGTGGAGCTTTTGAATGAAAAACTAAGTACAGGAATAAGCATAAAACCAAACCAAAAGAAAAAATCCAGAAGAGAGAGAAGAAATTTTAACAAGACTGCTTTCTAGAGTATATATACGTTTAAATTAGCAGGAGTCATTTTCTCACACATTTGTGGCTTCCGTGGAACAACACATAGGTATGAAAGAAACACAAAAATTTCCCAAGTTAAACAGTGAAATAAAAATTTATACTGCTGAAAGACAGCTGATTTTATGAAGAATAACATTATTTGCTGTTCAGTTTATGATGTGTTCTTTGCCCAATTACACTGACATAAAGCTCGACAGGACATTTCCATGTGAATTGGCTTATCCCTGAGGGCCTTTCTAATAAAAAGGCAAAAAGCTAGTGACATTCAAACATTCAGAGCTGAACTGAAATACTGTTGTAGTTCTCAGAGAAGAAGGGAAAGGAGATGTTAGGAAGGATGAAGTGGTTTTCTGTGTGGCAGTGCTCCCAGGGGGGCTACTGAATGGTGCTTTGTTTTCAGCAAGTCAGTTTTACCTTATATGCTCTGTTTCTCACCGATCAAATACAAAAATACATGTAAAACCATTTATATCCTAGCATGTGAAAGTGTATATATTGCCCACATGAAGAACTGTACAGATCTTACCATTTTCTTGTCTGAGGAAAATCCCACTGCCACCCAGCCATCTGTGTCGGCACTCAGCTCAAATTCCACATCAGCTCCTATTCTACGGTAACTTAGAAAGTAGTCACAAGTCTCCGCATTGCATCCAGGTTTACCATACCTAAATGGAATTGGAAATATACATAACTTTTCCCTTGAAAATTTCCTGCTATGGAACTCAATTAAGGTTTTGCAAGAAAAAACTAAAATAATGTGTTTTGGTACATTGGCAGTAAAGCATATATTATGCTGGACATAAAGTAGCATTAAGTGTTTGAAATTTAGTGTAAGAATGTATAGTATTCAAACAGTACAGTAAACAATAATACACAATATTACTCTGTTGACCTTCCTTGCTCTGTTTTTTTAAGTGCTTTATGAAAATAAAAGAAATGTGAAAGAACTGTAGGTCCATAACTATGATGTGTATTCTTAAATAAACTAGTGTCCTCAAATAATATAGCTTGTACTACAAAGAATGTTCTCAAATAATGAACATTTATTAAAATGACTATGAAACACCAACCAAAGTCTCCAATATCATCAGTCAGCATCTCTAAACATAAAGATATCTGCACTGTTATGTCAGACTGACCTGAAGCATCCCTTGGTTCTTCCACAGTCATCCACTCTGATTTTTGCAAATGGGTCCACAGGAGGAGCAGTAGGGAAAGGGTAACCTGTATAATAAGAATAAATCATTACTAAATAAAATACAAGGACTAAAAAATAGTAATACTAAAGAGAAGGTGTTCCAGTAGCATTTACTTTGCTGATAACTGAACTGTTCAGATGAGTGACTGCTTTGTCACATGCACAATCCACTGCTCAGATGGTCCTGGATCCAGGTACCAAAGTAACATGAATAACTGAAAACAAAACTTTCCTGAGGTTTCCTACATTCATCAAGGAGGGAGAAGAATGCTGGAGGGCAAAAGTTAATGTAAGGCAGCAGGACCACGGACTATTGCAGCCAACATCTCTGCTCAACTCTTTCTGTGTGCACTCGTAGTTGCCTCAGGAAATCCATAAGGGAGCTGACTGCTTAGCCATAAATGACAGCATTAGGTATAAATGCAGGCAGGGCACCAGATGCAGAGCTGTAGGAATTGATACTGAAAGGACCTTATAATGCATCCTCCCTTAAGAGGTAAAATAAAACAAACATCGCAGTAAAAGGTAAGAGAGTATCAGGACAGGGAATTGCCCACAGTTATGGCCTGCAATCACTTGTGAAGGCAGACCTGGAAGAGCCAGACAACGATTCCAAGCAATCCTGTCTGCTGCACTGAATAGGTTTACTAGCAGACCTATTCAGTCTTGGCTTGTGGGAGCTGGTGTCTGTTGCATAAGCACGGATATTTTAATAGGATGTTCTTTTACTCAGCCAGATGAAAACCAAAGTGCTAGCTATGGAACTAGAAAGTCCTCTGAAAATGCTTCATTGACTAGGAAAAGTGCTTCATTGAGTAGGAAATGAACACTGCAGTTAGTTACAGCACACAAACTTTTGACCTACACAACTTTGGGCATTCGGAAGCCCTGATTCACCTCCCTAGACTTCTGACAATGGCAATGGAGAAAGTGTGCTGTAAGCTGCAAATCACAGCTCCACTAACTGTATCAAGGGCCGATTTCACAAAATTTCACAGCAGTGTGTAGCGGCGCATCACTGAAACACAGGTCATAGGACATGCAATTTTCTCACTTCTTACTTGTTTGCAAATCCATTGAACAAATGGTTTTCAATGCAGCCTAGTCGCATAAGTGGAGTTTTAACATTCCGCCATTTGTAAATTCAAAAAAACACCCACCCCAAAACCCACGACCACGCTGTTTCTTGACACTTTAGGGCATCACACGTCCTTTCGAAGCCCACAAACCCCAGGACTCCTCTTTACGCTACCAGCTCGGAAAGCCTTGCAAGAGGGGAAGGCGAGGCGCCGCCGGCCAGCCCCGCTCTGCGGGAAGGCGACGGCCCCTGGCCCGGGCTCCCGCCGGGGAGATGCCCGTGCCCGGGGATGCCCGCGGAGCGAGGCGGCGGCTCTGCGGAGAGCGGGGCAGGGCACCCGGGTCCCCCCCGCGGCCCCGGCGCCGAGCGGCAGCGCTGGCTGAGGCCGCCCGGCCGGCGGAAG
>VWPU01020099.1:0-91045 GCA_013398955.1 Callaeas wilsoni
GCCCCCGGCGCTCCTGTCACCCCCTCCCCGGCCCCTTCCTCCCGCGCCCCCCGGCACGCTCCCGCCGCGTTGCGCCAGGCGCAGCCCAGGAGCGGGACGCGCCGTCCCGGGAAACCGTCCTCCCGGAGGGACCAGGCCCGGCCCCGCAACTCCTCCTCTTCCCGGGCTGTTAGCGGAGAGGGCAGGGATGCGCGGGCCTTCCCGGCCGGGCCCCGAGCCGCCGACCCGGCGCTCCCGGAGGTCCAGCCCGCCTGTCCCAACGCAGCGGCGGGAAGGAAGCGGGGGAGGGGAAGGGCGCCCGCCGTCGCCTCCCGGCTCCGTCCTCCCGTTCCACGGGCAGGGCGGCTGCCACTATCCCTCCCTCCCTTCAGCCCTGCCCCTCCCTCTGCTCCCCGGGCCCGCGGCGGACATTTACCTGCCGTGGCGGCGCAGAGCGGGGCCCTGGGGCCTCTGGCAGCCGGAGGAGGCGGCGGACTCCGTCCCGCTGCTGCCGTCCCCGAGTGAGGCGGGCGGGACGGAGCCGGGACCTGCCCCGGGAGGCGTTACGTAAACCGGCGGCGGCGGCGGTTCCAGCGCCACGGGGAGGGAAGGAGGGAGGGAGGGGGCCGGGCCGGCCGCTCCGTCACCCGGCAACGGGACTCAGCGCCCCGGCGGACCGCGCCGCCGGCTCCGCCCCGTATCCCTCCGCCCAGAGGGCGGCCCGGATCCCTGATCCCAGATCCGTGGGGCTGCGCTCTGCGGGCGGCGAGGGGCTCGCGGGTATCGCGCCGGTGGGCGGGATGCGGGGGACGACCGCACCGCTCCGTCCTGTACCCGTCCCTGTCTCTATCTCCGTCGTCGTCCGTAGGGCCCGGGCGCCGCCGAGCCGCCGTCATGTCGGGGCCACGGCGCAGGAAGGGCGGGGGGAGGAGGGGAAGTGTCCCTTTGCCCTGGTTGTACAGCCTCCCGCCCGCCGGGAGAGCGCCGCGCTGTCCGCCGGGCGCCCGAGGAGGGAAGTGGGGACGAGGCCCTCGGAAGTCACCGGGCGGGCGGCGGGATCGGCGCCGGCCTTCGGGGCCGCCGCTGAGCCGGGAGAGCCGGCGGCCGGAACCACCCGCGCCCCTCGGCAGGACTGTGCCGCCGGGGAGGGGAACACCCAGGCAGGGCCGGCACAGGAATGCGAGGGAGGGAGCGGGGGATAATGATGGAGCGTAGCGGTGTTTGTCATGTGAGGTCCTTTTGAAATCCTGAACGACTCCGAGGGCAAGGTTAGCAAATAAAAGTTTATTTTGCTGCGCAATGAAAGCCCGTCTGGAAGGAAAGCCTTATGTTAGAACATTGATGCCGTTGAAAGTCGGGTTTAGTAGGTGAGCTCCTCGGGAGCCACGGAGATTTTGTTCCAATTGATTAAATGCCAGTTTAATCACGACTGTTTACACAACTGTGGAGTAATGAAAGGGCAACATTTTTAGCATAGTAGATGGGTGAAAATGGGCCACTGTGAGGCTGAAAATATGACAAGACACACCAAAGTACTCATTAAGCTTCTTAATTGGGAAAATAATGATGCCCTTTGCAGGTGTATACTACCATCCCACATTTCTCAAATACATGAACACATACGGGCCTAAGAAAAGTCAATATTATGTAAGATGTCAAAGTAAGTCTTATGTCTGTGTAATCCTGAGGTTTTCTTCCTTTTGTTCACTGCTCAACGTGTGGCTCGTAGAGTTCCAAAATGCAGTATGTCATCCATGTTGGCTCACACTGCTTCTTTTGTGCACAACATCTTCAGTCACTGGAACCAAGATTGCCTTTGAAAACATGATCCTCCCAGTACCGGATGTAGTCCCATTTAGGCCTTTCAACAAGTTAAGTCTGTATATGAAAAATACATCTCATAAAAAACATGAATGCAAACACTGCATCCCAGCCTGTATACTCATTTCCTGATACAGAGCAACATTATTCTTATTTTTGTTTTAGCTAGGGTTTGCCAATTTTGAATATCCTTAGCGCCTGATTTAGTCATAAATCTGATTTAGGCTAGCCAAAAGTTAAGTGTGCAGGATTGTGTAGCTACATGAACTACCAGCATTCTCTTAACTGCCGCTGAGGCAGTAATTGATGTCGTGTGAACGTGCAGTTAATCAGTTACTTTCTCCAAACCTTGCAGGAGTATTTTGGGAGAGATCTAAAGAGAAAGTAGTGCTTTAAACTGTGTGATAAAAGGACAGAATTGTTCTCTGAACCACTTTAATTACCGTTCAAGTTATTTTCTTCTTATGAAAAGCTGAAACTGAAAAGCTTTGGGGGAAAAATCCTGCTGACTGTTTTCTGCTGAGTCATTCCCCTGGTTTATCAGAAGCATTTCACCACCACTGTAACACAGCTCGCGCCAATCACAATCAAATCTCCTTTTGTTCAGGAGCTCAGAATTTGAACTCCCCTTTTCAAGGTAGAATAAAATATACTAAAATATGGGGCACCTGGGATTTGTCTGTAGTAACAATTGGCACCAATATAAGTCAATCTCTGTACAGTCTTCTGCACATATCGTCAATGTATCAGTAATGTATATCATCAATTCGAATCCACTTACCTTATTTCACCCTTTCTAAACATTTTTTCTCTGAAAGCTCTGTAGAATGAACAGATGCTCAGAACATTGATGTTCTCCTACTGGAGCAAGTCAGAGCATGGAGGCCAATGACAGATTATTCTGAATATTCACATAGTTGCTGTGTGACATTTCAAATTGACAGTTCTGGTTTTGTGGTCAGATCTCAGGAATCCCGACAGTGGAACTTTTTTGTTTGTTTGTTGGTTTTTGTTGGGTTTTATTTTCCTAACAACCAACCCAGTTCTGATCTCCATTTGGCACGCATTTCAGAAACAGCTGGTACATGACCATATGCCGTGCTGGCACTGCTGTGAGCTTATTTCCCACTTGTCCTCCTGGTCAATCAGAGTTGCTCCATGTGCTGAAGGACAGCTGGTCCCTTGGCATGCAAAGCAGCTAATGAACTTTTCCTCCAAAAAGCCGTAGGGATAGAGCATGTGAGCTGCAATCAGTGGCTTTTCCTTTCTGAAGTGCTATCAAAGATGGAAGTTTTCTACGGGAACTCTATTTTATTGCCTCTGTGTGACAACCTGCACTCAGTGAGAACAACTATGTGGGTGTGCATTGTAGGTGACAGCACTTGTTTGGAAAATGAAGGCTAAGTGATCTGTGTTGAAAAGAATGCTAAACCACAGCTGAGTGACTGATGGACTTGTGCCTTTAGCTGTCAGCCTCAGCAAGTAGCACTGTTTCCCTTTTTCATTGTGATCCCTGCTGAAACGGTCTCCAATAAATTTCTAAAACTGTATCCATTTCATCATATAGTATTTTTTCCTTTAAGTAATGTACTAAAGGAGAAATTGCACAGCAGTTCAGTATTACATAGCTACAGCTTGTAAGCATTTTATTGTCAGCCATTCCTCTTACTTCCTTAAAATCAGTCAGTTTATAATATTCCCTAAAATTTCCTTGTAGGTGCAATAAAAATCCCCTGATTTTCCCTGAGCAGGGATTATGTATCAGTTAACTTTAAAAGTCGTGATAACCAATCATTAGACAATCCTCTTGTTCACAGTTCATAAACTGTTCATATGAAATTCTTGATAAAAACAATCTGCCCATTCAGCATTTTAGAAATGGAGATATAGCACCATTCGTGAGGGAATATATGTAGTTTAAGAACTTAAAAGATCATCTAAGTGTGCAGGATCTAAATATATACATAAATTCATAATGTGTTTTTAAAATCTAGAAAATGGATGGACCTTAATGTAAACTGAAACAGGGAATATCCAACAGACCCATGATGAGTTTTATTTAAAATCTTGATGCACAGATTCAAAATTATAATTCTCTCTTTGAAACTACTTTTCTTAATTCCATGAAGGTTTGCCTAACTTTCCTACTACTTTTCAGGGTCCATTTCAGGTTTTGAGCAAAGACGTTCACACCTCTCAGAAGTAATAACTCGGTTCAAATGACACATTCAAAAGGCATTCCTCAGCGCTAGATCGGGTTTCAGATTCCTTTTTACTGATCCCTCTTTCCTAATAATATCCCTGTGCAGTGAAAAACCAAGCTGTAGATACACACAGGATCAGAGGGCCACTCTGTTGTCAGCATCAAGGACCTCCTCTACTGCAGTGAATGGAATGTGACATTAAATTTTAGTGGGATTTTCATTAGGCCACAGTTCAACCCTTTTCCTTTCAGACTTCTCACAAGGAGGTTTCAATATCTTTAATAGGAACACACTAGCGTGGTGAGCTTGGAAGATCTGAGTCACTTGAAAAATCGATTACATAATTCAGAGTAAATTTATTTTCTGTCTAGTGCAACTTGATCACTATAACCTCAAAATGTATTTTTGTTTTCTTTGAACACAAACTGCATGTAGGAAACTGTCGCAGAAACTGCAGGTCAGGCAGTGCGGTTCTGTAACAAGTGTCTAGGCTCGGTGTTGGTATTTCTTTAGGACTCCACTTTTTTTCAAAATTATTTTGCTTCAGTGTTACTCTTACCCTTTTTCATCCTGCAGCACTAACAGTTGGGAAACCCTAATGATACCTTGAGAAACCTTTGGGCAGTCTAAAGTAATACATGAACGGGACTCTGTCTCAACATGGTGCTGTGTGCATAAAACAGACCACCTGAGGTCTACTGTAAAAAGTACTCAGAGAAGATGATAAAGAACCACGATAATTGTCTGCAGCAGTTTGGACAAACAGCCAAGCAGTACAACAAGATAAAAAAAATGAAAATGTTGCACTACATAATGAATGTAAAGATCCAAGTACCCAGATACAGCATTTGAAACCATACACCAAGGAATAGCTTTCACTTGTGGCGTAATAAAAAGGATTACAGGAAGTACAGTGTTACAAAAATGAAATCATTTTCACAAGTGATGAAATACAAAGCAAATATTACATGCAATTGCATTTTAAGGACAGTTAGTCACCATTAAATATACCAGTGTCTCAAAATCTGATAGTTTTTTGTAATGCATATGTAGAAGAATTTGATGTCATAATGTGGTATGAATTTAATTGCATTATATTTGTTGCTTCATCAGCTATTGTCAAGCTATTAAGTTAATTACATTTTAAGTTTTAAACTAGATGAAACACATTATGACATCTGTTTTTTCCTATATACTACAGCCATTCCAGAATTACCATGTTGGAAATGTCTGAGGTTTTGGCAGCTCACTGTCTTACAAATGGTTCATGAATACAATTAAACATCCTTGAGTAGCCTGCAGCATCAGCATCCAATCCTTGCCTTGCTCATCAGAGATACAATATTGTTCTACACTAATTCCACCAATTTTATTTTTTTTTTCAGGTATTGGCCATATTCTCAGTCAGTGAAAATGCTGAAAACAGAGTTGAATGCATTCTCCTAGCTGATAATCTGGCCACAGATTTTGGAATGAATGTACTACCATCTTTATTAATGATCTATATAAAATGAAAGGTGAAAGAAACATTTGAAATTTTATTGAGTTCTTAAAGCACTTGCACTGAAGGTATTATTCTTTTCCTTAGCGTTTTCTTAACAAGATATTCTGTTGCAGACCTTGGTAATAGAAAAGTATTCTTTGGTATATTAATGGCTTATTGTCTTGGCACTTTGACATTATGTTTTGACTGATCAAAAAAGTTGTCTTATCTGATCCCATAGTAAAAAACTGCAAAGCAAAAAGGTTGCATGTTTTCAGATGCTTAATAAAACCAAAAAAACCCTCAAACTTGGTTTGAAAGCTGAGACAGGTGAAGGAATCTGTATACATGACTGACAGGCTGTAATAAGATTATTATTGTTGTTCATAATAATAATGTTGATATTTTTATGTGTGTGAACTGTTCTATCTGTATGGGAGCAAAAGGAAAAATGGCCATTGCTGCTTTCTGATAGAACTGATAGGCTGGGAAGTGCTGCCATTAGAAATAACTAATTCCGTAGATAGCAAAGGACTGTTAAGAGTGGCTGATTAATACCAGTAGCCATTACAAGGAGTTCGTATACGATAGGAGAAAAAGTCGAGTTTGACAAAAGCAGCATTTAAAAACGGGTATTGAATCCCAACCAAAAATACTATTATTTTGATATTAGAGGGAAAAAAATTGGCAGTACATGCAGAGCTCTAGTATCTGCATTTCCAAAGCTGTAGCTGCTCTAGGAAGAGATTTCTAGCTGGTGTGATTGACTACAGGGCTGTCAGCCTGAAATAGAAACCATTTGAGCAGCACGAGAGAAGGAGAGGGTATTTTACTGTCAAGAAGTAGCTAATATTTCAATATTTTGCAACTACACTGATATGCTCTCTAAAGTATATTTCATGATGTTTTGGCTTGTAATTCTAACTGAATTAGATTAGATGCTCATTTGAAGAGTTACTCATTGGAACTTGGGAAGAAAACTGCCTCACTTTCCAAGGCCAGTTTATGTGTTTATGCTAAAAAGGTGTTTTCTCTCAAGAGAGTTATCACTGTTGAGATGAAAACCACTTGTTTTCTGGTTTCATTTGGATTTTTCTTGTTAAAATAGGGGTGTCTTTTGAGTTTGATACTATTTCAATATCAACTGTGAAGAAACAAAAAAGCAGGCATGGCTTTAACTGGCTGAACAAAAATTGCTGTCTTGGTGTTAAAAAACCCACACACATTTTGGCACTTGAAGAGGTCATGAAATAAGGGAACATTTAAATGCCTAAACCCAGCCAGCTTTTCCAGGTGTAGAGAATTCATTTGTAGGGGTCATTTTCCCTAAGAAAGTAATTTTTTTCCTCTGAGGCTGCAGGCCATACGGTGTTCACATTACATAGAGAGGAGGCACTAAAGACTGAGCTAATCAAGCTGTGCAGGGTGTAACATTAAATAAGAGAATAGTTTATTTCTCAAAATAAATATTTTCCTCCTAAATGTAGATGTCACTATTCATGGCATTGAATAAGAATTGATAGCCGAGGGCATCGCTTTCTGGCTTATTGCAGTGGTTTGATTTTATAGATTTTTATTCCTAGGAGCATACTTTCACAGATGCATGTGCTTCTGTACATTGAACAGTATTTGGCTTTGAAGTTTTCCAGGTAGGAAATGATATCCTCAAGAAACAAGCTGAAAATTCCATGCTTCACTGTTGTGCATAAAAGTGATTTCTTTATTTGGAATTGAAATGTTATTGTGGCAAAAAATATTATGACAACATTTCTTCCATAGTCAATGAAAAACTATAAGGCCTTGTAAAAAGGGATTCAGGGCACCTGTGTGAGGCACCAGCTTCTCTGCTCCGACTGCCTATGTCTGCCAGCTGATCCAGCACTCCCACATGCTGAAACAGAGAACTGCTTCGAGCTCATCAGTGCAAAACATTTTTGAAAGCCATCTGAAGAGTCAGCAGGTTTGGCTTTGCCAGAACAAACTCTTGACACCAAGACATTTTTACAAGTAAGTAGGAACCATGAGAGGCTCCCACTTCACATCCACATGACTGTTCTTTCTTCCCACGCCTCGAAACCAGTGTGGCTGCATCCAGGTTTCCTATCAGGGATAGTTCTTGGCTTGTGCTGCCTCCTGATGATGCTAGGCAGTTGTTGTTGGCCAGCTGTGCTAACAGTTAAGTACTATGTAGTCCTGTGCAGAGGTACCTGTTGATTTGGGCATTTGTCCTGGAAGACAGAAATGTTTTTTCTAGGTCTCGGTCTAGGACCTTTTCAGTCTTGAGTAAGCTGAACTCACGGATTCTGATTTTCCCAAGAAATGAGCAAATGGTAGAATGCCCAAGGATACAGGCTACTCTCCATCCCTCTTGTTGCAGCTAGGTTATTGTTCAGAAAGGAAAGACAGAATCAAGACTATAAAACCAGACCCAAACTCCCTTTATGTAGTTGCTGAAGATCCTCCTTTGAAATGACAAGTCTAAAAGTCTTGGGATTCAAACTCTGTTTCCATTTATATGTATGTGGTTTACCCAGTTTCGCAGTGCAAACTGAATACTGTCTCTATCTCATGAGCGAGTTCTTGAGAGTTAAAAGGAGGGAGATGTGGACCTCATCCTAAGGTATTCTCTACACTGCTGGTTAGAGCAGTCTTCTGGAAGAGCTCATTCCACAGGCAAGAGAAGAGTGCTGATGTCAGCTGGGAGTACTAAATGGAATTTGAGCTAAATTCAGAGCTACTCATGGATGCTAGGTGTGGGAATGGCCTCTCTGCAGATGAACTTAGGCATTTCTTTCTCAGTTACAGCTTTAAGAGTTCACTTTGGGATACTTTTAAGTATCTGGGGGGTGGGGTCTATATAGAAAATTTTGAAGTCCAATATGGAGACTCTAATAAATTTTAAGCTCTTCCATGGATATTAGGTGACCTGAATAGCTCTCTTGGATTTTAGACACCATGCAGACTGGAGCTGTTACAAAACTGATAGGAAGATCAATGAGCAGAAATAGGCTCTTATAAATGAAATGGTTTTTTTGCCCTCTCATCTTCAAGACATGCACATATGGAAAAGAAAAGAAGGCAGTTTCCCTCCTTACAATCACCCAATTTTAAAGGAGGGAGTAAATTCCTGTAGGTTGGATTCAGCTCCTTGAGATATTTGATACATTTTCTGTGTGTCTGTGCAGTTTTCCTTCTGTGAGTGAAGTTATCCATATATATGATACTATAGTCCATATTCCTTGTTTCATAGATTCTCCACCAACTGCTGGTAATGTATCATGCAGTGGAAGGGAGGTATTCAGCTGCAATTTCTTTTCAGCAAACTCGTTAACTGACTTTTCTAGACAGTCACTGCTTGTCATTATTTGTGACAAGGGAGTTTTGAAAATTGTTACATGAGCTAGTGGTAGAAAGTACTTCCAATGTACATTAAAAGTACTGCCTCATTTGTTTTACAAAGAAATCCTAGCAATAGCTCAGCTGAAATTTGATAATTCCTGGTTTCACTGCTGCTGGTGGTCGTATTCAAAGTCAATGATAAGTGCTTACATTTTTTCTGTGATTAGTCTCAGATTTGGAGTGTGTGATTGTTTGCATTAACTATTCTGTTTTGTACAGAATTATGTACAGTTATTATACAGATGTACAGACAATAACAAGCTCCCGTGATTTGGTAATTTTTTTTTTTTTAAACTGTAGATGCAGAGAACATTTTAATTGCTTACCACTCCATTTCAGGGGTTCACCTGAGGCATGTCTCACTGGAGGCAGGCAGGTTTTGAGTTTATGCAGTTGTATGTTAAATCAACATTCTGCTTTGCTTGTGATGTTGATTTGGGGGGGATTTTGTTTTAATTCCATAATGATTAGATTCTCCAGTGCACTTCTCTTATTTTTCACGGTGGTAGATTTTGTAGTATCAGCTGAGATTATATTCCTGTGGCACACCTATCATTGGCATACACATAAGGCACCAAAGGTGCTCATTATTTTCAGCTAACAAGTAATTTTGTTCCCACATAACTTGAAATACATTGTTCTCTGTATCCTAATTTTGGCTTTTACAGTTACTTGCTTAATTGCATTTGGATTACGCTGCACCATGTTTTAATACATCGGATTTAAAACCCGCAAGATAAAACATCACAATAAATAGATGCATAGATATAGCCACAATGGAAACATTATGGCAGCAATGGAAGTTGACATGTTTTATCACCTGTCAAGGGTATGTCATCATTGGCACAGTGGACAGTATGGCGCTGCTCTGTTGCTAAAAGCTCTGTCTTGCCCCTGGTCTTACCAGGCTCTCAGACTTCCCAGGGCCGAATACAGAGGTTGTACCAAAACATCCCTGCACTGACTGGAACGGTGGCAGAACTCTCTGCAGACAGGGTCTTGTGATAATATTATTGCGGCAGCCACCCATTCCTAGAAGGTGAAAAGATTTATGGAGGTTCATGCTCCTGCATTCTCCACTTTTTTAACCCTTGAACTGCTGGATAAATATGCCAGTGTCTCCTTGCCAAGTGATGGCAAACCACTCCTTCATGTGGGAGCAGCAGCTTCTGCTGAGATTCATGCACCTCCTGAGTTAGTAGTTTCCTTTCATCTCCAATCCAAGATTGTACTAGATGGTAATGCTGGTATGACAGGAATTGACTTGTGGGCTGTATTTGGCTGGAACAACACCCCTGGTAGTGTATGATAGTTGCAGACAGTATCGGTTGCTGTTTGCAGTGACTGAATGTCTTGGTAAGAGATTAATGTAATACCAATGAAAAAAATATGTTTCATAAGTTGTCTCTTCAGGAATGTTTTATCACATATAACTGTGAATACCCCTTCCATCTCGCATTAGGGTTGTTTCTTTCACTTTCAGTCCCTTTTCCATGTCACAAGGTAATCAAAAGAGCCATTTGTACACCTACAGTATACGGGACTTCACAAGAAGCCACCACAGAATATTTCCATTTATATGATATTGGAAAATCTGCTTCTGAGGGTTAAACATTAGTTAAAATATGTAAGTTGCATTAAACAATATGGTGTACATTTGCTTTTGTCAGAACAGAATGCACCCTGTAAATCCCTATCCCTGGAAGGTCCGTATGAGCTCCGCTGTATTTTGGCAGGATATAGCATCTATAGAATGTTCTAATAGTCTCCCACCTTCAGCATGCTGACAGCTTAGTTGAGGACTTCTAGAAAGCACAGAATAGCAGTGATGCAGACAATTTGCAGTTCAGAAAAATGTCAGATAAGTTGCTACACAGAGATGAATCTACATTTACTTGGTTAATATACACAAATTCCTTGTTTCCCTGAAAAGATAAACATACTGGTGTTGCAAAGTTTGTTGCAGAGATGCATGGAAGTGAAAGGAGAAACCATAAATATACATGTATATGCTACTATGTATTCACGTCTATAAATTATATGAGTTTTTCAGCAAGGAATCGTGAATGGTACATCCCTGTGTTTCTCAGTATAAGTGTACATTATTTCCATGCATGTTTCAAGAGATCAACTGAATTCTTGAAGGTGAATGATAAGGGAGTGGAAGTTGTGGAGGACTGAGATAATGCCGGGAGTCACCTGCAGGGTATGGAAAGGGTGGAGCTACCCAACTTACTACGTCAGACCTCACAAAATTTGAATATTTAAGTTGTCTCAGTGTTAATATGTTTTCAAGTGTCTCATGATCTCATCGATTTCTTTTGGTGGATTGTCTGTGTTTTCTAATCACAGGGAAAAAATGGATTTTTGATAAATATTTATCATATAAATAAATATGATAAATATTATTTCGGGAATGCATGTTATTAATCTGCCCCTTTAAGCACTGAATTGTAGGCTGAGCCTTAAATGTATGCTGAAGTCTTGATTTCACTGGGGTTTAATCACAGGTTAAAATGGTTTCCTGAGCTAGAGCCAGAAAAATAGATAGTTTACAACTAAAGGACAGGAAAAACACAACCTGTTTAGCTCCTAGACTGTACTTGTCATCCATATATGCATGTTTAAAAATCCATTTTCATACAAATCTGGGCATAATTAGAGCTTGGTAAAAGAAGGGAGTACATCAGAGCCTGCCTCTGAACTTAATTGAACTGAGAAGTCATTGAATTTGGAGAATTGCTTCAAACCTATCTCTTGCAAACATGATTTGGAATGATGAAAAGATGCTGGGATGATATCCAAAAAAATATTAGTAAAACAAAAGCTATTAACATATTTCACAATGTGCATCCTGGCAAACAGCTCAGCAAAAAGCCAGTGGGGTCTAGGTCACCAGTATTCAAGATCATACCTTTAAATATTGGAAAGATTTTCCAGGAATTGTGTAATGAACCATTTTCATACCAACAAAGTTTCTATATTACAGAAAATAATGTATTATTGTAGTGCCTAGATTTGATGACATATAAAAATTATTTCTTGCACTTACCAAGAGCACAGAAAATACAAAAGTAAAGGAGTGGTCCATTATGAAATAGATTTGATAATTTGACAAAGAATGTATTAAAATGTGTGCTTTAGATTATTTTCTGTGCTGTATCGACAAAAACATCATAACAAATATTACAAATATAAAATGTTTGATTAATGTGCATCAATTTTACTAGTATATACAAAATAGAGACAACAGTAAAACCAAAATAGAGACAATTTCAATTAAGCAAGAGGAACCTGGACAAGCTCAAGAAGTGGGCACATGGGAATCTCATGAGGTTCAACGTGCTCAAGTGCGAGGTCCTGCGCCTGCTTTGGGGCAACCCCTGGTATCATTACAGGCTGGAGGATGAATGGATTGAGAGAAGCCCTGTGGAGAAGAACTTGGAGGTGCTGGTGGATGAAAATTTGGACACAAGTGTGCAGTTGGAACTTAGAAAGTATCGCAGGCTGCACCCAAAACAGCGTGGGCAAGCAAGTCAAGGGAGGTGATTCTGCCCCTGTACTTTCCACTCTGGTGAGACCTCACCTTGAGTACTGCATCCTACTTGGGATCCTCAGTAGAAGAAAGCCATGGACCATTGATTTGAAATTAAAGGAGGGGGGATTCAGACTAGTTGTAAGGGAGAAATTTTTTATGATTAATGTGGTGAAACACTGGAACAGGTTGCTCAGCAAGGCAGTGGATGCCCCATCCCTGGAGACATTCAGTGTCAGGCTGGATGGGGCTCTGTGCAAGCTGGTCTAATGTAAGATGTCCCTGCTCATTGCCGGAGGGCTGGACTGGATGAGCTTTAAGGGTCCCTTCCAACCCAAACTGGTCTATGATTCCATGACTGTGTATCAGCTCCTGATAATATTTTGATCCTGAAAATATTTTGACATGTGAATAGTTTTATTTCCATATTCTAGAGTTTATGTAAAAGATGTGCCACATTACAGGTAATTATGCAAATCAAAATGTTTTTCTTGTTGTCAATGTAATTGTAGTAACTTTACTAGTAAGATACAGCAAGGAACAATGGGCTCCAAATCCTTGCACAGTTTGTTAGATCCCATATTTGTGTGCTATTTTCTCTTTCCTAACTTTCAGTATATCTTTCTCAGCAGCCACCCAGTGCATGATGCATTCAATTCACTACTTCCATGTGATATATCTGGTTATAGTGTCAGAAACAAGGTTCCTCGGTGATTCAACATAATGGAATTACTGGTAGTGTTTGGTAATGGAAGTACTTGGATCAATTTCTCTATAAATACAGAGAGGAATCTTCAAAAAGAGGTAGAGCAGATTTATTGTCTGCATATGGATACTCGTGATCATAAATAGGAACAAAATGAGTTTTATTGAAGTATTCTCTATGAAAATTTGCATTTTATTTGACATGGAACTGAAAAAACACATTCAATAATTTGGAACTTTGAACTTCACTTGAAATCTGAACTCAGATTTAAATCCAAAATTAGTAAATTATCTAATAAATAAAGCTGAAGTTTCTGTCTGTAATGGTCTCTTGCACAAGAAAAGAAGGTATAGAAGCTAGTAACGATTCCACCCAACTGATATAGAGCACTTGTTTGCCATCATTATTTCTCAAATTGCTTTGCAAATTGACTTTCTCTCATTTTGTAAAGGAGAAAACTGAGACACAGAGAGAGAAGGTGGTTTACCAAAGGTTTTACAGCAGACTGGAGGTAGGGACGCAAGCAGAAGCCCATTCTCTGCTGCCTGGTTCTGCCATCTGTCCACCAGCACCATGGTGCTCATCAGTGATCACTGGGAAATAGAAATCTTCTTCAGAGAGTATTAACCAACTTTTGCCATAACACAGGCCTTTTCTTATTCATGTATAGGCATTACTGGAAGAATGAAAATGGAAGAAAAAATGGAAGGAAGATCCCTTCCATTTTCAAGATGAGAAACTGGAACATTATAGTAAAATTTATGCTGCCAGAAACATTTACCCCTCTGTGATCTTTTACTGCTTTCTTAAATGAGCAGCTTCTCTCCATCCAGCCATAGTGATTCCCTCTTCATTCCTATGCAAAGAATCAGTTTAGACTGATTCGAGTACTTTTACGGGCAGCTGCCAAATGAATACATTGCATTTCACTGAGTTTGCAAATGCTGGTTAGGTCACAAGTTCAGACAAAAAGGTTTTATCATAAACATTGGTTATTTTCACTCCTCCTTCTCACATGCAAGAGGAGTGAGATTAATCCATTGACATTTATTTGTGAAATAGAGAGTCTTGTCTCTTCATACATCATGTACCAAATTAACTATGTTATCTCAGCTGCATGAATTTTTACAACCCATTTAATTATACTGTTTAAAATTATGTATGCTTGTACTGGTATGAAGGTGTTGTACACTGCTGCTGGTTTTCCTTCTGCTAAGGAAAAATACAGCTCCTAAGCTGGAGATGTACAGCTTTAACTGTACTAATGGAGTTAGGTCAGCACAACTCTCTATTGTAAACAAGGTCTATATTGCACAGCTAAGGCTAGATTACTCGGGTTTGCACAAGGTCTGCCTACAGAATACGCACAACCAGTGTAACTAGTTGTGTTTTAATAAATACTAATAGCGCGTGCCTAATTACGACAGTTCATCTCGACATTTCCTGCCTGCCTCTCACAGAATGACTAAGCGCTTCTCTCTCGCCACCGAGCCAATTGCTGGCTACACACTATTATTAGGGGCAGTCCTGTATAATTTTCACAATTATAGTATATGTCATTTCATACTTGTGGACTGCCAACAAGACAGCACTGTCCATCCAGAAGAAAAATACTGCCTGCATTCGCTTTCAAGGGCTGAGGGAGGCAAATGTTTACTCACAGGCACAGCTTTTCTGACCGTGAATAGTCCCCGTGCTTTCAAAGGGATTAAGCCCGGTAGTAAGTATTTGCAGAATCAATGCCTTGATCAGCATGCTCAAATGGTTAATTTTGCTCTTTGCAAACATGTTTGAAGGATGCTAAAGTAGTCTCATGATGGTACACATGCGGGTTAGGTCCTGGTTTGGAACTGCATTTCAGTTTTTAAAAAGCTTTGGCAAGCAAACCCTCACAGTTACATTTACTCCAAAGTGTGTTTTGTGATGAATGTAGTGGTCAGAATGTCACACAGACAAATACTTCAGTAGAAACGTGCAAATAATCAGATAGAAATGTGCAAGTAATCAAATTACAATGTTCCAAAATCTCATTAAATAATGGGATCTAGAAACTGTGGGTTAGATTTATTACTGGAATGAACAGATACCATTCATGGAAATTCTAGGCTAATTGAAAAAAATGGTAGAATATGTGGATTTTATGGAAAGAAAATTTACATTAATATCTTTTCTGCCTTCTTTTCCACCTCCTCTTAACATGCAGCCAGCTCCTACTCTCTGTTTTTACCCTGTGGTCTTAGTGTCATCTTTTCTTGTCTACACCCTTTCCATAACTCAGTGCAGCACTAGATACAAGAAATCAGTTTTGCCTGCTACTGTGAAATCTGTGGTGGTTTTGAGTGCTCCTCTCAGCCAAAAATCAATTCCACAACTTTGGCTCTTCTTGTTTCCCCCCACGATTAATCCTTCATAGATCACTGAGGAGTTTAGCCACAGAGGAGCTCACTTTCTCTCTTGTAAGAGGAAATGCCCTTGAAGGTGCCTTGAGCCCTTTCCGAGGAGCTCTGGGAAGATAAATAGCACATCTCTGCTGTCCACATTGATCAGCTGCAAACTTTGCACCTACTTCTTATCTTCACTTGTCCACAAAGCCTGCCTGTCACCGTGCACATGCAAATGCAGCCTCGATAGCTGGCTCTGTAAATGAGAAATTCAGATATAGGTGATCGCTGCACCCATACCTCAGCGTCACCTCTTTGCAAGCATGCTTGATGCCACTCCACTCCAAAAAGTTGTTGAGACCCCCACACTGAAGATGTACTTGGTGTTCAGCACCTGAATTATGAACACAGTTCTATATTTTGGCAGCGTTACTAAAACCAGTCATGTCATAGGGAACTGGATTTGTAGAAGATTTTGCAAAGGAGGTAAAGTTGTCCTACAGCATTTGTGCATTGCATGAACTTAATGATGTCTTTATTCTATGAACTGTAATAATTAAAATCTAATCCACGGTAGAATCAATACATGTTGTTATTATTTTCACTAATGTATGCGCATAAATAAGAGTATAGGGAGAAGCTGTAAGTATATGTGATGAGGTTAATGAAGCCTTTGATAATACTTCACCTGGTATTTTCATAGTTGAGGTACATTTAGGTACTGATAAACATCATTTAATGTTAATAAATTAAAATTAATAATCCAAAAATGGAAACTGCTTACCAACAGCAGTTCAGTGTAAAAATATTTTAAGATTCTAGAAGGGAAAAAGAGCACATGTAAGTAAGCAATGTCATACTGCTGCATGAAAATAAACATCTTATGAGGATGTCATAGGAGAAGTGTTGTATGTAAATAAAACCAAACAATCCTTCCACACTACTTAGCTTTCTGAAGGTTTAAACTTAAAAATTGATCATGTTCTTGTTTTTTTGCAGATCAATGAGAGCAGGAATCCAAGGACAAGCAATAAGATTGACTGATTCCCTTCCTTGACAGTTCAGGACCAGAACCACTAACAGATGCTGCAAAGAAGCTTGCCGTGCACATTTTTGATCCACATCATGTACATAAGCGTAGCATGTTCATAAACTGAGGAAGTAGGATATTGCTGACCTGAATGCCACTGAAAGCATTTACACTCACAAAAATTATGATGATTTCCCTTTTAATAAAGCAGCACATTACTTGCATAAGCTGTGGCTGAAAATTTAGAATCATAAAATGCTAGAATATTCTGAATTGAAAGGGTCCCACACAACAATCACTCTGTCCAACTCCTGGCCCTTCACAGCACTATCCCCAAGAGTTACACCGCGTGCCTGAGAGTGTTGTCCAGAAGCTTCTTGACCTCTGTCAGGTTTGGTGCTGTGACCCTGGGGAGCCTGTTCCAGTGACCGACCACCCTCTGAATAACTAACCTTTGTCTAATATCCAACCTAAACCTCCTCTGACACAACTTAAGGCCATTCCATGGGGTCCTGCCACTGGTCAACACAGAGAAGAAATCAGTATGCCTGCCCCTCCTCTTCCCCTCACAAGGAAGTTGCAGACAGCAATGAGGTTTCCTCTCAGTCTCCTCCAGGCTGAACAGACCAATAGAACTCAGCTACTCCTCACATGGCTTTCTCTCAAGGCCCTTCACCATCTTCATTGCCCTCCTTTGGACATTTTATAATAGTTTAATGTCTTCATTTTGTTGTGGTACTCAAAACTGCCCCCACGACTTGACATGAGGCCGCCTCAGTGCAGAGCAGAGTGGGACAATCCCCTCTGTTGTCCAGCTGGCAATGCTGGGCCTGATGCCCCCAGGACAGGGATGTCTTTCCTGGCTGTGAGGGTGCTGCTGACTCATGTTCAACTTGCCTTTGACCAGGATCCCCAGGTCCCTTTCCATAGTGCTGCTCACCATCATCTCATTCCCCAGGCTGTCCGTACATTCAGGGTTGCCCCATCCCAGCTGCAGAATCCAGAACTTTTCCTTGTTCTTCATATGGCTGGTGATTGCCCAGCCCTCTCCTTTGTCGAGGTCTCTCGGCAGGGCCTCTCCACCTTTGAGGGAGTCAACAGCTCTTCCCAATTTAGTGTCATCTGCAAACTTAGTATACTAATTGTATATAAGGGTCTGCATAGCAAAAACAACTTAAAAAGAGATTATTTGGGGCAATATTGAAATAGTAAGGCTTGTTCCTCCTGACCAAGACTGTCACAAGCAGCAGCATACAACAGAAGACTAGACTATGAGCCAACAGCTTAAGTTCAAATCCATCTGTTCTTGATCTGCTCAGCAGTAGTGAAGAGGTCAGTGTATCTCTCTGTTTCCCTTCCCACTGAAGATCTTGGTTTCTCCTTTCTGTGTTTTGACCTTTTTGCTACCTTTGACTTTTATCTCTTTGGAGCAGCACCATCTTTCCCAGTGTTTCCATAAAGTTTAGTAGAATGTGTCTCTGGATCTTTGTGCAAGACTTTAGACACTACCACAATTATAATTTGGCAGGAAGGAAATTAATTTCTTTCTTAGGCAGGGAAATTATCCCAAATATATGTTGATATCTGAGACTTGAGTTTCAACAAATGGCTGTTTGCTTCTGTGGCGTCTACTTCAGCATGCCATTGACTTCACAGGACATGTGCTGGGGACTGGAGCTGTGCATATGCTGCAGACAGCTTTCCTTTGGCTGAAGACTATGGAAAGCTAGAGTGGCATTAACAGCTGCCTGAAGCACAGGTTACAGTAAAGTATATCATGTTCATATCATCATTACATACCTTGGATTCCGCTGTAAGCCTGAAGTCTGGGGGTGAGGAGAACTCTTTGGACCATAAATACGTTAGCTTGGCGTGATGAACTATGTGGATCTGTCCTTCAGTTAAGGGAAAAGAAGAAAGTACTTTTATTCCACAGTCATATTCTTTAGACTGCTATAGTGCAAGTCAAGACAGGATTTTTTCTCTTGTCCCAGAAAACTTGGAGATATTTCTGTCTGTAATAGACACTACTGATATTCTCAACACATGTATACATCTGAGGCAAAGTTAAGTGTAAATCTTCATTCACAATCAAACTTAAATAATAATTCATGAGTGTGCTTACAGCTACACCTGCAAAAATAGTTCTTTATTATTCAATATGCATTTTGTAGAGTGTTGGTAATTTTCTTAAGGGGGAATAGAAGAAAAATTGTAGAAACAAGCAAGAGATAATTATTAGAAAGCCAGGGAAAAGAGAATTTTGGCTTTTATGATGCTTGGATACTGTGGAGAAGAAATGGACCAAAGGCACAGAGAATCAAGGATGAGGAAAAAAAGGCATGATGCTTTTATGAGGAAGGACTTGGCAGCAAAAGAAATGTTTCACTTTCCCTAATACTGAATTTTTCATATGGCCAAAATGAGCATAAGGGGAAAAATAAAGCCTGAGGTAGAAATCCATCTGACTGAGAATGGATCCAAGAGATTCTTCTTTGTTGTTGTTGTTTTTGAAGTTCAGTACATAGTTGGAAGATACAGATTTTTAAAAATAATGCATATTTTAAAGTAATTGTATCTACAACTACCAGAAGCAAGTTCAACATAAACATAAATCCTTTACTACTTTCCCTAATAAGGAAAAAAAGGGCATATGATGTCTCTGATTGAAAACGTTTTCTTTTCTCTCTCGTTTTATGTCAAAGTTTAACAAACTTATTTGCATTCAATTTTCCCAAAATTTCTGACAAATTTGTCGCTTGCAGCCGAACCTCTGTGCCTTGAAACGCAGTATTGTCAGATCATCCAAACAAAGTCTTAGCTGCACAATTTACTGTACAAAAATTGAGATTAAATAAACAAATTCTGAAAATAGGGCACTAGGGTGTTTGTTTGCACCTGGAAATCATCGTTGTTTTTTATCTTACCAGAAAAATAGCCCTGCAAAGCGATTTCCGACCCTTGATTCAGCATGCTGCTTCGGCTTCGTTCCCAATCCCTGTTAATCCTGGGCATAAAAACCACCCGGAGGCTACTGTGTGCTGCTGCAGAGCACTACACTGTGGGTCAAAGGGACAGCCCTTCTCACCTTTCTTTTCTGCCCTCTATGAAACAAATAATTTCGAGATGTTGAAAACATTTGGAGTTAATAGGAGAGACCCTACCCCCACGTGCAGAGGGCTTCCAGCGAGCGGCACGGGGCTGTGCGGGTTTCACCTGTGCATTAGCTCATCCGTGGGCAGTTCCAGCAAGGCTCAGAACATGAGGCCCCTCTAGCAGGGCTTGCAAAAGCTAATCCACAAAATGTTTCTGCTAATTGAGTCATGTGCTTGAACATGTGGAAATTAGAAAGTAGCTGAACCTTTTTATCTAATTGCTAAATTGAGCTTTGTGTACTTCAACTGAAAGTAGCGGAGGGGACCTTCCCACTGCACAACGTAGTTCTTGGACTGTGTGTGGGCTGAATGGGCAATTTAAAACAGGTATTTACTTAGTGCATTTCTCTGATGGAGTATATTGACTGTATTTTTTTTCTGTAATTCCCATCTTGTATTTCTCTTGTGCGTCTATATATATATTTGTGCATGTTTCAATGATGTTTAGGCATGCGTATCTTGAGGATATTTTTATACAAATGCAGGAGCAGACATATTGACAGAATGGAACGTTGGGAAGAAAGAAAATATTAATGGATTTTTTTAAATGTAAATACAAGTAATTTACAGAAAGATTCTCTATAAATGTTATCAGTTTGTGCCACTGTAGCTATTACTATCAAATTAAGTAGGAACATTGCAGTAGCTCCTGGGGGCACTAGTCATAAATCAAGTCTGTAAGACTTGCTGCAAGAGTATCAGTGGCTCTGGAAAAATGTGTTCTGCTGGGGAACAGGGGAGGCCGCCAGAGATAGCTGCTTGCTCTTTCTGCTTGATTAGACATCCAGACCCTGACAAGTACAGCTGGCCTTGTCATACGCAACATGCCAAGGCCAAACATGGCTGAGCGCGGAGAGCTGTTCTTAACTCACAGAGTATGGCCCTAGCCCTGCAAGGACTGCGAGCACAAGCTTTCTGAGCTGTACAAGAGTATATGAGTAATGCCCAAGTCATCTAGCAGTAGACACAGAGCTGGTTTAAATGTTTAGGTGCCCACATGCAACTTTTTTATCTGTTGACAAATCTCTAAAATTTGAGGAGGAATTAAGGCCTTAAATGTGGAAATCCTTTTATAATAATAAAAAAAAAAAGGCATTGACATAGTCTGAAAGAGAGCTACCCAGAGTCCTGCCAAGGCACCTGGTAGGGCTCAAGCTGGAAGATCAGCCCAAGCACAGAGGAAACTACACAGTGAAGCCCCACGCACTTTCCCAATGAGTTATCACTGTGCTGCAGCGTTATAACTGTAGACAAAAATACCACCCTGCAGCAAGCATGAGATGAGTGAAGCAACAGTTATTGATGCAATCTTGGAAGTGCCAAGAGTGCCTGAGGTTTTCCTTTTGGTTTCTCTGTGCAGAATCCAGGTCTGAGAGATCCTGACATTTAATTGTGAAACTCCCCCTGTGATATTCATGCTCTTCCCTGAACTGGATATTGCACAAATTGAAATGAGCATCTGTGCTTCACTGATCATTCTGTGGGAAAATGTGTCTGATAAAAAAGTTTACTTCCTTTTTCCCTCTCAATTCCTTCTGTTTATACCAGGTTTTGCATAAACAAAATCCCAAACACCATATTCCCTTGAAAATATTTCACCCCTAACCAGACCTTAAATTTCTACTTATGGCCTCTGATTCCTGTTCAAATGCTCTATGAAGCATTAAGTCTCTAAAGTGTTGAAGCTGATAAAGTCAGGCTATGAAACACCGACAGTTTTCGCAGCTGCTTTTGCAGCACGAGCCTGCGTCCTTTCCGTGTTTACAAAAACACGCTTTATCCTGTTTTATTATGGCTAAACTCCTGCAGCTTGTCCGCTTCAGGGAAATATTGCCCCGTGACCTGGCAGGAGTCCCTGCTGGCGATAACCCCGTCCCTGCCAGGGGCCTCCTCTAATCGCGCCGCCCCACGCTGCCGGCCCCCCGCGCAACCGCCACATCTGTATTCGCTATTTAACAGAGTTGTTCCGAACAGCGCCTTGTTTCCAATAGCTCCTTACAGCGTTGCTGGAGCATGAAGCCTGTCACAGCTTTCCGTGGTTACTTCACATTAGCGCAGAGCTGTTTCTGTAAATATGCAGCCTGAAAATACTCGGATACAAAGTCCCATCCGTGCAGAGCTATGACCGGATTTGCAAGAATGTGTGGAAAAAAGAGATGAACATTTTCAAGATTCCTTTACTGCTGCTGAAAATGAATCATCTACACATGAAAATTATGAAAACTCAAAAAATGGCACATTAACATACATCTAAAGAAGAACTGGATAACAATTATATAAATACCAAGTCTCTACCAAGATCTAAAACATAATTACAGGCTCAATTTTCTGACAGATGAAAGAGCCATTTTTCCAGAAATTTAGTTCTGTCTATGCCTCAAAGATACTGAATAAAAACTTTTTTTTTTTTTTTTTTTGTGTCCTGCTACATTGCTGTTACTAATCAGGAAAATTCTGGGTTTTTTTTTTTCAGAATGTCTTTAGTAATACAGTTGCTACTTGGAGAATTATGGCAATAACAAGATATTTCAACCTTGGTGACTAGGCAAAATTAAAATATGGATATGGTTATTGCACTTATAATGAGAAATTTTCTTATGATTTTTTAGAATTTTAACTCTTTTCTGGTTCAAGTTATGTCTTTATGGTAAAGGCCTGCTAAAATTTTTTGCTACCACTGCCTTGAGCCTTGTGACTTTGAGCCCAGTGTAAGGGAATTTATTTTGAAAGTAAAACTGAAGACAGTCACCTCATTTAAAATGTTTCCTTGAAGGCTTTACATACAACTTTCAAGTGGTAGCTTCCTCCCTCAAGAGTAAGTGAGGAAGACAGAACAGGATTTCAATCTTCAAATAAATGTAATCAGTTCTCAGGACTTGTCACTGAACTTACATTTTCCTGTGGATTTTCAGCCTTCTAGGTGCCCGTTCTAGCTGTCCCCTCCTCATGTGAACTAGTAGTGTGGTGATCACTGGAATTTTAATTTGATTATTGTATTTTATGCTGCATTTTGGTTCCTTTTGTGATAGATACAGCAAAAAATGTGTCAGTCCAGGTTTTGCATGAAGCAGCAATCAGCCACTCTCTGGTTGGCATTAAATGGCTGTGTGGGCTGGATTCCTGAAACACCTGAGAAGTGTGCTGGTGCCTGATGTTTAAAACGTATTTATGTATAGCTCTGCTGAGCATGACAAAGCTCATATGAACTAGAGGACTAAGTGGCATTTCTGAAGTAGTATGGATGCTGCTGGGTCTGAGGATGTAGTGTGACAACACGCAAAGGTACCCAAATTAGAGGCAAACCAGGTCACAACTAGAAAACAAGCCAGTGCTGCAACCAAATGAACCCACCATCCTCCTGAGACTAATTGGCCCTGCTGAGAGTGAGTGTGCTCATTAGCCCAGGAGCAGCAGCAGCCTCGTAGCCACTGCAAACCAAAGGTACTGTTTTGGGCAGGCAGGTCTCTGTGATGCACAGACGTAGTAATTTGCACAGAGGCTCCTGGTGCAGCATGGCGTGGCCGGAGGGGACAGTGCTGCGGATCCCCGCTGGCTCTGGGTGCCACTGAGGCTCCTCAGTGCCCGCGCTGCCTCAGTCAGCAGAAGGACGCCTTGGTGGCAGGGTACGCCAGCCCCGGAGGGATCCCAGCCCTGCTGCTGGCGGATCCTGAGCTGATAAACTCCACCGAGGCTGCCTGGCTCGGCTCCAGCCCTGGCTGCAGGAGATCCAGGCAGGAGCAGGAGAGGTGTGGGGCAAGACAAAGGTGACAGATGTCAGCAAGAGGCTCAGGGCAAGGAGGCAGCAGGAAGGTGCAGAGGAGGGTGTGGAGACAGAGTGGTGACAGTGATGAAGTCTGAGTTTAACAAGTAAAGTCTTAGAGGATTTTCAGAGCAATGAAACCCATCAGTGAATCTCCAGGAGTACCTGGTGGACTCTGCATGGACTATCAGGCTTCACCTTCTCTGTTCATCAAACCAAGACTGGGTTCTTCTGAGAATCTCTCCATGCTGCCTTGGGGTGGGGTTTTCTGCTCAGCAAAAATATGCTTTGATAATTCATCTGATCAGATGGAGAAAGGCAGAAAGTAGTGAAATCTGAGAGATAAAAGGGAAAGGCAAATCTGCTCAGGAATGGGGCTAATCTGACAGTCCACCTGGACAGTGGACTTCAAGCTGGGAAGAAAGACTGTAATCGTAAAGTTATCTTGGTACAGTACCCAAAGAAAGTATCACACACTTGGGGCTGGTCGTCACCTTGACTTGCAGCTCTGTTTCTTCATTAGATGCTTTTAAAAATAAATAATTCCGTCTAAACCACATCCTAATATATTAGTAAACAGTGTTGGAAAGTTTTCAGCATCATTTTATCCTGTTGTGGAAGCACATCCAACTACTAGTAACACATTAGTTTGGGCCTCCTCCAACTAAGGGAACTTCTTCTTCTTAATAGAGAACTTTTGAACACCTTAATATCCTTTTTTTCATGGTATCAGGCTAGAATTTGCATTTTTAAAAATTAACTAAGCTTTTCATTCCTTTGAAGTACCTATCTGTTTTATTGGGTCTCTGATGGGTCTTGGGTCTCTTATAGATTACCCTTTAAGTCTGGATTGCATCCGTGGCCAGAATGATCCTCTGAAGGCTGAATTCCACAGTTGCCTCTTTGTGCCACACAACCTTTACCATTATATGGGTTTGCTGATATTCCTTAAAAGCTCTGTGATTTCTCTAGAGACGTGCTAAACTATTCAAAGCCAGTGAATACACCACTACTAGAGGTGCAACCTTGAGACACTGAGCAGAATCTTAGTGTAAATGGGATGCTTGTGCCTGAAAATGTCTAGGACAACACGCTGCCCTGAATTTCACATTTACATTGGATGTGATGAAAGGATTTTCCTTTGCACTTTAGGGGAAATATATTTTGGGCCTTACACTTTTAGCCTGGTCTTGGTGCAGAAGAGACTGTGGGAAGGATTTAAGAAATATAAAAATCCGTTCAATAATATTTCACTTGTTTTTAATACCTGCCTTTTACAACGTGTAAAAATGCTAAATTTTTGTTTTATAAGTCACACTCTCTGTGTAAGAGGTAAAAAACATCTGTAGCACATTGCAAGACTATTCTGTCTGTACAGTTGGCTGTTTCCAAAGGAGGAAAATTACCACAGCAAGTCTTGGGCTGCCTTTACCTCTACACACTTTGGAACTCTAAGCCTTGATAAGTTCAGTGGGGTGAGAACAGGACTTTTGTGCAAAAGATACTGCTTTGCCCAAGCATCTGTCCCTCATAGAGACAGGAACACAGCTGGAAGGTGTGTTTTGGAACAGATTTGTGCATGCAATAAGACATGCATATAGGCCAGCATGGCAGCACGACTTTCTACCTGCTAAAGAAGCTTTTCCTGCCCTTTTGCTAATTTACATATGAGTGGTATATGTTTTCTAAGCTGAGTCCTAGCAGGACTAAGCAGTCCCTGGGTGATTTTTTTCCTGGTTTTGTAGGGAACTTTCTGTCTGCTTGTTCATCTCTCTCAGTTCTCAGTGACTTCTAGAGCTATGTATCAGATTTGATTGAAATTAGCCAGAATTGGGATTGTTACCTGTAAATTAGATTATTCCAGTCTCACTATATTCCTACAGTACCTGAAGTTTATGCCATTTAATTTGGCTTGAGACTTCCTCAGTTTCTTGCTTTGTCTTGCACAGATGTGACCATTGCATGCAGGACCAGCAGTGGTAGTGACTGTTTTATAGAAAAGATGCTGGTATGTGCTGGGGAGACAAATGGGGAGATCTTTGTTAGACGAAATGAAGTTGGTATGTGCCCACAGCTAAACCTGCTTAGAGCTGAAGTGCTCTTGTGCAGTATAAAGGCAGCACTTTGACTCTGGCCTTTGTAGTTCAGAAATTGTCTGGACAGCAGACACACAACAAGAGTCAAATCAGAGTGGAAACCTTGATGCTGGTCAGCCATCTATTCTTGTTAGCTTCTTAGAGCACTAGTGGCTTTTTTCGACTTAAAATGATGAGATTAATATAGATTCTTTGGCTTCATTTTTCAACCAGCAAAAGAGCAATATATTTACCTTGAAGGAAGAAAATATATTGGTTGTGAAAAATATTCACTGTAAAATCTTGAAAAAAGAAGACACTGTTACTTCTTGTTCTTTTATTAAAGGTGGTAAAGCACAGGCTTCCTAGCTGCCCTGTCACCAAAAACAATGGGTTTAGCTCTACTTTGATGAGCTATACTTATGCAGAATATTCTCAGCTAATCCATCCAGGTATCAGCAAAGGAATTTCATAAGGCTTGAATGCAATTGGAGTTGAACAGGTAATTTATTTGCATCTGCATGACATATGTGCATTTTTGTTTAACTCTGACATATTAAATGAACTTTCTTGGAAAGTATGATTAATTGAGAGAGACATCAGGAATTAGGCTTTTAAAAAGGTCTCCTGCAATGGAGCTACACTGCAACTGTTTTCCCAAAATGGAACCCCAAAATTTTCAACAAAAAGGAATAGTTTTAGATGTCTCAAAGATAGTCTGCTTTCACAGCCTTGCAAAACTTTGTCAGGGAGGCAGATGAAAATAAGTACTCCTCGCGGTAAGGCAGATTATACTGTGAAAGCAAATGTGTTAGTGAGTACCAGGGAACTCACACAAGGGGGGAGAGAGCTGCAGGAAATGTTTCAATCACTGCCTGCACCTTATTATACACATAATAACCCAGCCAAGCACACAAAGCCCTCTGAAATCAACCTTCACATGATCTGTCATTTAAAAATTCTTCATTTGTCAGACATGCCTCGATCCCTGCTCATAGGCCAGTGAAGCTGAAGCATCCTTTGGAGCACAGATGTGTTATTCTCTTGTATTCTGCAGGCACACATCGAGTACCTGCTCTGTGAGCAGCAGGGAGTGATGACAGGCTGCCCGGGGACCAGCAGCCTGCTGTGCAAGCACAGCACGTCTCCTGCATTTTCAGCTCTGTCTCCCTCTTCCTCACCACATTTTTCCATGAGGTTGCAGCACTACCGCAGTCAGTTAAGCCCAAATATTTTCTAGCTACCTAAGAATTATTTTAGATCTCCAGATGACACTGGAAGCAATTTGATGAGTTTCCTTTCACAGCAGCTGGCCAGCAGTTTGCTGTTGAGAGAGAAAAAAACAGGCAATGACTCCTCTTTTTAATCTGCTGTGCAGCTTCGAGAATTGAAGCTTTCTGTCCTCCACCAAAGATGTTCCCCCCACGTCCCAGTCTCCCTCTACCCTGCAGCAGCAGAAGCCATCACTGTCCTCACTGGGATCTTTGCCCCTTCCCCACTGCCCTCTGCCCCATGGGGTTTTGTCTCTGGCCCCAGAAATGGGTATGCAGAGGACATGACACGCTTCCAACACTTCTCAGATAATGTTAAATAATGGTGACTGGGGTCATAGTGAATTAACCTCAGCCTGCGAGCAGTCCGTAGTTTAGGTGCAGTTATCTAGGCAAGGACCACAGGCACCTTAAATTCCAGATTATAATATTGTGCAAGTTCATCTGTTCACCTCCACTTCTCTACTCCTCTGTGTGTGTGTGTTTGTGTGTCAGGACAGGGGCATGGCAATGTGAAAAACCCCACAACCTGTAGAAGGGAGAAGGGGTAGTCAAATTACTGGGTTGGAAGGGAACACCAGAAGAGCACTAGCTGATTCACACACAGATCAGCAGAGTCCACTATCACCCAGCCAGATTACTGAATTATCCGTCCTGAACCTGGACAGTTTCCAAATTCTACATTGCAGATTCAGCTTATCTAATTAAATGTGTTTCAGAGGCTTGCCTCACTGCATGCCTTTATTTTGCAAAAAATGTAGGAAAAAGAGGCAGCTACCATGCATACCACAAATCCTGATTCTGCTGTACTTGGGAAGGCTGTATAACCCTGGGTGATAATTAGTTAATAGATACCTCTATTAAATAGAAAAGCCAAGAATATATTCAAGGCAAGGTATTTGTCATCTCTGTTTGAGACTTGGCTGCAGATGCCATGTAAGATTGCAGTTATTTCTACTTACCCCTTTCAGGGAACAACTCCATGTCCCCCAAAGCCAGGCAGCAGCTCCCTGAGGCAGGGTGTTCCTAGAAATTGCTTTAGCTCCCTTCTCATACACCCACACCTCAACAGAAGCTATTATCTGAATATCTTGAGTCAAAAGGCTTTAACTGCAGGTCACGACTGCTGTACATATTCTGTAGGGGTCTTACAGCTTGAGTAAGTGCTCTCACCTGCCTTGGGCTATGCTCAGAAGTGTGTTAGAGTGGGAGACTTTGACAGTCCATTTCCCAAGGTCGGGAAGGCTTGGGCAGACCTCTGTCCTGCATTAGCCAGCTGAGTCTGCAAGCTGTATGACGGCTTGCTCCTTTCAGAATCTTCAGCAAAGCCCATCGATGTCCCTTGAACATATCCTGTGCCTCCACTAGGAGCAACCTGCACAAAACCCCTCTTTTGCACTTCTGCATCACCCCTTTACACAGAAATTGGGCTGCTACAGTGTATTCTGAGGAGAGAAGTATTCCATAGTTGTGTCCTCCCAGGAGAAAAAGCACGTGTTTTAAATATAAAAGCAGATTTATTATATGAGAAAAAAATGCAGGGTGCATTTTGTCACTACGTTTTTATTGCTTTCTGATCCAGAGGGAAAATATTTTATTACAGCAGCAGTTGCCAAGTCAAGTGCTGTGTCCCAGCCATCCCCATGGAGGGGGCACCATGTCACCTGGTTGTAGGCACATAGTCTGAGGGGAATGAGAGCTTTCTTTAATCACATATCAACAGTCTTAATACAGCCCAGGTTTTCAGCGGTTATTTACAGGCTGGTTTATGACCTGTTGTGACATTGCTCTGGATTTACTCCAGTTTTTAGTAGGCAGGAACTCATGTTTCACTACTTTTTTATTGTCAACCACAAGGTCTGAAAAGGCACTGAAGGTGGACTCCCAAATTACCACAGCATAACCTGTGCCTGTGAGTGATGGGAAAAGGCTTGTTGGCCCTTCCTTATTGTCTTGGACAGAAATCCTAGTCATTTGGTCATTGTATCCTCTCAGATTTCAGGATGTATTCATCAGGATTTCTGGTACAACCTCAAACAGGTAATGTGCCTAAGGACTTTCTAAAGCCCATGCCATAGCAGAAAAGCTTGGCTGGTCTACCTATACCAATTAATCTTTGAGTTGCAATTTGTAGCAGTAGGTACAGGCATTTGCTGGAGCTTTACTGTTTGCCTTCTTATTTATGACCTTGTCCTCATGCTCAGCACTGGAAATTCTCTCTCTGACTCTTCCGTATATCAGTCTGAAACAAGTCCTTTAAAAATGTCTGTTCTACTTTCTGTTAGCACAACCTGGCTCTGCAGGAATAAACCTCTTCCATTCCCAGATGACTACAGAGTGTAGGTCCAGGGCCTCCTGGGAGGTCCCCAAGCATCCAGGTTTAGGATTTGTCAGCTTAGTATCCTTGCTTTGTTATTTCTTAGCACAAGCATTGCAGGTGCACCCTCATTGCTTCAGCACTGTTTCGGCACACACGTCTGTTGGCAGCAGCGCACCTGCAGCAGGTGAACTTGGCCCAGGGAATGAGACACTTCAGTGCCTTTCCTCTGAGCTGGGGGCATGGAGTGACAAGGACAGGTATGTCCTGCTAAGCATTCTGCAGCCCCCATAGCCGTGGTACTCCTGTTCTTGTGTTTGATGAGGCAGCAGCAGCAGCAGCAGCAATGATATTGTGTTTTTAAGGGGTCCATCCCTTGTCTGGATGAACTGAGGACAGAAATGCAGGGTGATCAGTGTCTCTTACGGCTCTGACTAGGATACTGCTGTGATGCTACCAGTATGTTATTTCCCCACCCTCCTGAGGCTTCAGTTTGCTAAGCCCAGCATTTATAAGCATGAGTTTGTAATTTTTTCCCCACTTACATTGAAAAAAAATCCCAGACTGTTTTCTTAAACTCAATAACAGATGAAAGCACTAAGACTAAGTTGGGTCTCCTTGATTTCTCTGAAAATCTCCTCTGCATGAACCAGGAGAATAAACTGAGAATTTGTTTTTATCCAACTTCTTTTAGCACTAGAGTTTGCTCAGTATATATTGCTCTTTAGTGAATATGCTTGCTTGTTACCAGATACTTCCTTTCCCCCTCCATTGCCTTCTATAAAAGCAATACTATGAGCAGTAAAAGCACAGCACAGCCTAGTCCTATCTGCTACTAGAGAAAAAAGTTATCCTTTCCCCTGGAATACAGGGTTTATTCCTGGGCTGAGATAAGTGGGCTTGAGAGACCCCTGTGCGAGGAGAAGAGAGGTACAGACAACAGCTTTTGGGCCATGTCAGTATCAGAACTGCTAGTACCCAAGTTTGTTTAATTCTCTAGTCTTTTCTTTTTAGTGGTTGTTTTGGTTTTAAAATCACACAGATCACACAGGGGGATTCTAGATGATGCACTCCATTTGGGAAAATAATCAGCTATTGCTCAAAGTAGGCATGATTACACTGTTCCAGCAGGTACCTGTTTGGAGTGGAGGGGGGGAAAAGTGTGTGCAAGTACATACACCACAAATACAGGAGTGTAGAGTCTGGGAATTAGGGCAGGAAGGGAAGGAGCTCATGGATGGTTGGACTTTCTGGCTGTAACAGTCACTTCAAGTCCTGTTTTCTCATTAAATGACAAAAGGGAGGAGAGCTTGAGGAAAAAGTTGAAGTATCCCATTAAGACACTGGGAGGCACAGTATTCAAAGAAGTCCTGTTGTCCATAGTGCTGGGAGCAGCTTCTGGTTTGGGTTGGGAAAGAAGCAGTGGGATGGCTGAGCAGAGAGCATGGCTGCTGACCAGGGAAGAGACTCCTGCCCTTTCTGATTAATTTTAACGTTCTGTTCCGAATATTAGAAAGTACATTTGCAACAGATGTTTCACGGGGAGAAACCTCTTTAATCCCTTCCTTCAGGCTAAATAGCTTTACAAAATCCTCCCCAGGGCTTTGATAACCCAGTAAAAATAACAGCTGAGCTACAGATGATAACTAATCTTCCTGTATTTGTTCGATCACAAAATGGATGGCCAGTAATATGTCACATATAAGAGCTTTTTTACTTAGATATGTTATGAGTTGCGCTTCTAAAATCTCCTGATACAAATTAAGAAATTATACGATTGGCTATGTGATTGGGTCATCAAACATCAACCACTTTCAACAACAGCAAGATGAACATAGGATCTACCAGGATATGAGGGAAGACAGAAGATTGAGTTAATGTGATTTAAGCATCAAAAATTAGTCCATAAGAAGAGAAATAAATTTAATTCCACATCCCAAATTATATATTAATATTTTGAATTAATGCTTCAATCACTGGAAGCAACGAAGCTGGAGTTAGACCAACACTTAGGAGTTTGGAAAATCCCAGTTTTGAAAGCTATTAGAAGACTTGTAAGCAGCTAGAGACATAATGAGAGATATCATTAACACTTTTTACTTATCTTGCCATACTGCCTGGAGGCCTAGATCAGGAATTTGAACCTCCTTTGAGCTGGGCATCATGCATAAATTAGCACAGATCTCTTTAAATTAATATAAAATACTGTGTTTAGAAAGTGTTACATAGTAAGAAATATGGTTTCTTTGTCCCTGCATCTATGTCTGTGCCACTCAGAACTAGTAACCCCTTAAACAGTGATTCTATTAGCTGGAAAATCAGCAGCAGAACAGGATCTGCCAAGAGCCAGGTACAGATTAAACCACCGGCTTCAGGCTCTGCTGCTTCTGGAGTCACATAGCTACATCAGCATCTAAATTGTTTCTAAACTTAGATTATTTTTAAAAAGGAAGTTTGGCTTTTCCTTTTATTTCATTGAGCTTTGCTGCTCTATGTAGGTCAGTGGCCAGCCTGTTGGAGCAAATAGTCCTTGATCTTGCAGAAGCCAGTCTGGGAAGAAAACGAAGACTCAAGCCTTGGTTGGAGGGATCATGTTAAATGGAACCAAAACCTGTTGGCACAGCTGTTAATTATAATTTTATTTCCTGGGTTTTTTAGAAGGTCAAAGCCTTCTTGTGATGTGTCTGCTAACATTGCCTGTCTTTTGCAGAATCTTCACTTATCTTCAGGCCTCAAATTACTCCATATGTCCCAAAATGTTTGCTTTCAAGATTTCCCCAGGTTGGACTGGGAGGACAGAGTTTCCTCCTGCCCAGCATGTCAGGCTAGAACTGATTGCAGGACAATGCAGCCACCACCGTCAGTCCTTCAGCTGCTGGTTGTCTATAGCATTTCTTTACCCATGGCCCATGGAAATTAATACATCTGGTTTTACTCGGACAACAGTGAAGGAGTTGGATCCTTCCTGCACCGAAAGTGTAACTTCAGGCTTGGTTTAATGCCCTGAGAGGTGATTTCCCCACAGCCCCCTCCCTGCCCCATGCCATCTCCATCCCTTCCCTACACTCTCTAGAAGAGTATTTTTTGTTTTCCCACATCATCTTCTGCTGTCTTCCTGGGGGCTGCTGTGTTTCCCAGCCCAGCTGAGACTGTCCCAGCCAAGCAGAGGCAGATAAGCACTAGATGGCACATG
The DNA here is from genome assembly GCA_013398955.1 of Callaeas wilsoni. Lineage (NCBI taxonomy): Eukaryota > Metazoa > Chordata > Aves > Passeriformes > Callaeidae > Callaeas > Callaeas wilsoni. The sequence continues at coordinate 32,310 of VWPU01020099.1, forward strand.
GGAGAGCATGGAGGGGAGAACAGGGGCCACAACTCTCCTAGTGGAGGGTGGATAATGTCAAGGGTGAGGCAGAATCTCTTTGTGGAAGGACAGGGCAAAGGGCATGGGCAATTCATCTATTTGAGGGACAAAAAAAAAGCTAAAATGATTTTTCTAAGTACTGCAATGCTTCTCAGAAGGTCAGATACATCAGTGCAAGGTAGGCAGACTCTAGATAATCCAAAACTTGCAGCATCCATTTCAATGGGGTATTGCAGACTTAGGCACCATCGTGAGCAAAGCAGAATGCTAGAAAAGGTCTAAAAGTAAGGTAGACACAGTCCCTGCTTTTTCCCTCAAGGAGATGCAGCAAAAACATATTTCCTTATAGTTCACAATTTCAGCTCTAAATACAGCCATAGGAATCTATTTCCTTCATTTTATGCTGCTTCTTCCACTGTCTTCATCTTTTCTTTTCCTCTGTAAGCCCAATCTATTGTTCTCGCTTGAGATGTGGAGCTGATGACTTGTTTGCTTTCATTGTCAAGTATTGCTTTCTGTTTCACTACTGGTATCCTCCACTTGTACTTTGAAACAAAGGCACTATGCAAACAGAGAACAAACCACGTCCTATAGCAAAGCTTTAAGGCTCTTTTGTGTGTTATCATGAGTTGTCTTCTATCACCCCGTATTGTTGACTAATTGTGAAACTTAGTACTCTCTGCTAGCCACTGAATTTGAGGAGCCAACACTTTTTTTCAAATCATATTAAGGGCTTTTCCAACAAAAAATCTTAATCCCCACATCTTAATGCCAAGGTCCAAAGTTTGATGACCAGGTATCAGCATTCCTGCAGCCAGGCAGGAGGAGAGCCACCACTTCTTGTCCAATTACAGCTGACTTTTGATGCTGTTTGGAATGATCATGTGGTTATAAATTGTGACACACTTACCAGGCCTGTACTTCTGCTTTTCTTTTCATGTTCTTTTCTAGATGTGCTTCAGTAGCATGTACATTTTCAGAGATAAAAAAACTTTCAAAAAAATGTTATTTTAAAATTTATTTTACAACATTATATGAAGCCCAAGTCTTTAAAAAAATCGTAATTTAAAAAATTTTTAAATATTTGAAACCTAAAAAAAGGTTTAAAAACCCAAAATACAGTAATAGACTCCACAGGATGGTAAAATATACTAGTAATTGGTTTATTTTGATTTGAAGATTATTCTTTCCAAGAACAGGTAGATTTAGAAGAAAGGCTGAGGTCATACCAGCATCTACAGAGTGCAGCAGCTACTGACCACCATTAAAACTTTTGGATTATAGATGACTTCCTTGAGTTACAGGTGGGACAGCACTGCTGAGTCTCAGTCCAGGCATGGGGCAAGTTTACAGTAGGCTCTGGACATCATCTCTCGGAAGAGCAGCCTTCCAGAGTGTCTGTGATTCTACAATTCTGTCTTCTACTGCTCCATATGAGATGGCTCTGCCTGCGCTGATTCTACAGGAAGCATTTCCAAGCCCAGTTAATGTGAAAGCCCATATATGCTTTCATCTCTGAGTGGCAAAGTAGTAATGTGGCCAAAATTATGCTTTACAAAAGTAGAAACCTATGTAAACCTACCTGCTACCTCCTCCTGCTGTCATCCTGTCCAGACTCAGACCTCGGATGTGAGCTGGGTGGTGGGGGTGATTCTTGTCTCCCCGTCCTGCCCAGGGTTGGCAGCCTAGCTCAGTTTTTTCTGAAGCACGTGGTTATCGCTCCCTGCATGTTACTGTCAGCAACTCTGTTCCTGATACTCAGAGAACTGGCCCAGAGCTTCCCTGGATCTCTCGAAAAAGCCTTTCTCCAGCTTTCCTGACTACCTAAAACATTCCTGTGGAGAAGAATTCAATCCAAAAGCATAATTGCAGGATGAGACAGAGCCAAATGGACCCTGGACTTGCTTGGCACTGCGCTTACTACCCCAAAAAAAAGATTAAACAGCTATTTAAAACTGTTGAACTGTCTCTTAAAGAGCCATCCTTTCCTAATTAAAGGTATCAGGAAAATAAAATTATTTGTCCTTCAGCTGTCATTAGCACTGAGCTCTGCAGAGGACAGACTGCCCATAGAGAGATCTTTAGCTCGTGGTTCTGTAGACAATATCCCCCAGAAAGAAGGTTAACATTGCTTCACTTTTATTGCTCTAAAGCTGAGAGGGCTGCAAAACCCAATCTAAAGCACAGCTTTGTTTTATCTGAACCCTGCTGCAAACCAGTCCATTAATAAAGTAATTGGGCATAGCCTGAGCAAATTGGAATCACACATCGCTTATATTCAGCTCCTCATGTGCTCATTCTCTGAGGGCTGAAAGACTGAGCTGCCATGCAGCGGGGTGGGACTCAGCAGAAAGGACTACGTTGTGCAGGCTGGACTGTGAGCCAAAATAGCAGCCGCCTCTGTCGAGAAGAGGACAGTTCATTTGCTTGTCTTTGGGCGACTTTGCAGGACAGAAATGCTTTGGTTTGTTATTTACAGAATAAACCACAGAGTGGCTTTCTGCTGAAAGGCTCCTTCATATTAGGGCTGGAAGAAAATAGGAAGGAGAAAAGAAGGAAAGCATGAAAAGCAGGGAGAAACAAGGATACAGGGGAAGTGTCCCATCCTGCAGGTCTGCCTCACCTCCCTCCGCTGCCTTGGCTTTATCCTGCCCTTTGTTGTCTCCCCTGCGTCTCCAGCTCGCACAGCTCAGGCGGTGTGCCTGCAGTCTGTTAGCAGGGGCAGGCTGTCAGCGAGCATCTGCTGCTGCCTCGGGACGTGGGAGAGCCGACAGAATCTCCCGATCGAAAGACCAGTAGGGCAGTACCTGGGTTTGCAGGAGTTGCACTTATCCCTGCCAAAACCAGACTAAAAAAAACCTGCCCCTGAAAGGATGGCTGGCAACAATGCCCGCCTATGGAGTGTGTGTCTTTCAGCATCCCTGTGAATTTGGAAGGTAAGGTGGCACATGGCTGGGCATCCAGCTCAAGGTTCAGACCAAATATTCAAGCAGCAACGCCAAGTTGGGGACCTTAAAACTGCAGCCTGAGCTTTCCGTTTCTCCTCGCTCCAGTCCCAGGCTGAGTCTCAGGCTGAGCCTTAGGCAGGGTATACATGTTCACCTCCAACTACAGAGCCCTCCGAGACAAGTTTAGCATCATCTCTGCCTTACTTGGGATTTTTCATTTACTTTAGATCCTTTCCAGTTCCCCTACAGCTGCAACTCTGGGTTTTCTCTTTCGCCCATTTCATTTGGGAAGTCAGTGATAGGAAAGAAGAAGTTTGTTTTCTCATGGAAAATTAAATATTCATTTCAGACAGCCCTCTTAGTACCTGCAGAAAGAGCAGCAGAGGGCACTGGGCCTTTGACCTTTTGCCTGTTCTGTAGATTTTACTGCTCAGTCTTTTAAACATATTAACTTGGCACTGGCAGATAGGAAATCTCACGGAGAGTATGGAGAGACTGAGGTCAGCACAGGTGAGGAAGTTAATTCAGAAACACTAAATTGACGTTTGTGATGTATTGGTGTCTTCCAGAACATCTCCACGAGAAACTGCTTGGTCAAAGCATTACAGACTTAAACTACAGAGTAGTGTTTGGAAATGAGGAGAAAGAAAGGTATTATAATCACCATAATGAGGATTTTGCAGGCTAAGGGTAATAAATACTTGAACATTTAAATACTTCCAAAACAAACCCACAATCCTGAGTTTTCAAGCCTTCACCAGGTTGAAACCCTTTTAGGTAGCAAGGCTAAAACTGTACCAGTGACCTGCAGTTTGCTTCAGTCTCTCTGCTCTTGTACTTTCATCCTGAAAATGAAATTTCTGGCTCTCACAGCAGATTTCTGCTCAGCTTTCTTATCCATTTCTTTCCAGGAACCTTTTGTTCTTTCTGAAGGCAACAGTCAATAGTTACCTAATACTGCAGAAACCTACTTCTTCTTTGTCTTCTTTGTCATAAAACAAAAGAAAATACTATTGGCAATTGCATCTGCATAGAAAGTTATAAAATCAGGAGGAAAAGGAAATCAGTACTTTTATTTGGATAAAATGGAAAGATTTAAAAGACAAACTCAAATCTATTTATAATATATTCTGGTGCCTAGTCCTGCAGCATAATATGGTGCATGCATCTATTGATCACCTGCTGGAGAGTAGCAAAGCTGTGTCCTTAAAAAAATGGAATTTTCTCTGCTTTCAGATAATGAACAGCTTCCAGAAAGGAGCTGTGACCCAGAGGTTGAGAGGTTGGTACAGGATTAAGAAACAAATATTGACTAGGAAGGAAAAAGAAAGGAATTTGTCTGGGGAAGAAAATGGCCTGTAAAAGCTGTACAAAAGCATAGTCAATTAGCTGCTGGAATGACTAATTTCCAGGTGGGTGGATCTGAGCAGACTGCAGAAACCTGTGTTAAGCCCCAAGGCTCTGCTCCCAGCACGTGGGAGAGGTACCTCAGCAAGAGACCCAAAAGCATGAGCACATCTGCTGGGGAGCTTCACGACACAGTCAACAGGACATGGCCCAGAGGAGGCCAGGCAAGCTCTGAACCTCCCCTGGGCTGCAGTCATGAACCTTTTTTAGCAAAATAGAGACCTCGATCCTCCCCTCTAGGTACCTGAGCAGGAGTCAGCTTTTAAAAATTTTCATTTAAAATCTTCTCTGAGCACTGCTGAGTGATTAAGGCAGGGGAGACGTGCCAGGAGGACTTTCACTCTGCTGGCCTCACCTCCTCTTCCACAGGGCAGGAGGAGGAGGCACTCCCTCAGGGAAGAAGATGAGGGTAAGAAGGAGGAGAAGGAAGAGGAGGAGGAGAAAATGATGGAGGAGACGCTCCCTCTCCTCCTCTGCTGGTAGTTTTTTAGCCTGTTGCAGAGAACATTGTCCAAGAGAGAGGTCCAGATCAGTGACCACACTTCTACTGTTCAGTGGTTTGGGAACTCACCTGGCAAGAAACATTACTTTTCAATTATGCCAGGTGTGTGTTTTGTATTAAATAGTTACTAAAATAGAGAACGTGTCCTTACTGTGTCTCTGGGACACGGACACCTGCAGGACTGGCCATATACTCCATCTACCAGGCTGCAGAGTTGTGCTGCTTCTCATGCACCCTTTTTCAGGCCTCTCAGCCTCACGAGCCTCTGCCACGATGGAAGGAGTCAGTGTCAGGTGCCCTGGGCCTCCTGCTATGGAGGATGCACGCAGCTGGCGTGGGTGGGTTTCACTCAAGGAAAGGTTTGAACACAATTTTCCAGCTCTTACAGGAGCGTTTCACAGTGAAACTGTTACATAAAAGACAGGTAACATCTCCTCCTCCTCCCCTGCCCGCCTTTTGTAAGGAAACCAGCAGCTAAAATGTATTTTGTGAAGAGCTTGATCTTGACACTCCAGGTCAAGTGTTGAAAGTGCACGTTGCTAGTGCAGGATGTTCAGAGGGTTTGGGGAAAGAAATCTTCCAGTTTTCAGCCCCAAACTGGGGTTCCTGGGGAGATAAACAGTATACTTGACTGGGTGAATTATTTTTTTCAATGAGCCTCAGTGAACTTTAAGGTAAAATAATGAGGAATATTCCCAGCCAAAACTGCAGCATAAGTGACCACGAGTGACTTAAGGGTTAGGTAACATTATGCCTGTTTTCTCCTGTATACACACTCAGCAATCAGATTTCAATATGTCATTTTAAAAACTGAAGAGTCTTGACAGTAGCCCACTAGATTTCAAAATGGCAACTACAGATACTGGAGTATCTGAATCTATAGAATTGATCTGATGTTAATATGAACTTATATTTCTTTCTGTATTATAAAAATACCTATTGGCTGATTTGCAGCTTAGCTGACTTCTTCACTTCTGCCTTTAAGACTTGCTTAATTTCAACTCATCACGAATGATGATTTCCCATATTGTCATTTGCTGATAATATATTTTCCCATATTTTTTTTTTTCCTTCAGATAGCTAAGTCGAATATGCACAAGCCACAACTGTTAGCTTATATATTCCAAGCTGCCTTTTATGTTGTCTTTTCCTTTCTCTTACAGCTGCCTATACAGTTTCTTAAATTATTTCATCGTACATAAGACGTTGAGGCCTAAAAATTGAGATTAAATGCAGGTATAAAACCAGATCTACCATCTCTGTAGCTTGAACCTTGAATTACAAAAGTTTACTGAGGGAAGGAAATATACAGTATATTCTGGGTAAACTGTAGGTTCATGGTGAAAACTAATAATACTGGAAAAGAAAATTAATGGATTGAAAGATACTAAAGTGACTCTGTTCAGATGCTTTTAGGTTAAATAATATATTCTGAAAAGTCACTTTTGTTCTATGGTAAGGTGGGAGCTATATGTTAATTTCTTTTATTCCTGGATCATTTTCTCTCTGAGGTGTCATCAAGTTGAATTTTCAGTACTACATTGAAATGAATATTCATCACAGAGTTACAGCTCTTAAAAAATCTGTAGGGAAAAAGAAAAAAAACCCTAAACCCCTTTTCTTCCCCCTTTTCATGCAGCTCTGAACATGCACAGCTCCCTTGGGTTAGCAAAGCAGCACACAGCATCCGTGGGCGTCTGGGCATGGGTTTTGAGCTCTCCAGGTGTCCCCTGATGTGGGACAAAGGGGTCAATATAAATGTAAGAGTTCTGAGGGTTGGGAGCTGCAGGAACAAGAAGAGCAATGAGGGGTAGCCCTGGTACTCTCTCAGGGAGACGGAGGTACAGAGGTACAGAGGTACAGAGGTGCGTGAGCTTATCACGGTCAGGCAGAACCCCTCTTGGGAGGTGGAGCAGTTAGCAAACAGCTTTGGGCTGCCGTGACCATGACTGCTGAGAGCAGTCCTCCAGCACCGAAGAAACCTACAGATTATCAGGAAAATGGACAAAAGGGCATCAGTGGGTGAGTGAAATGGTGTGGATATTGGGCTGAGGGCAGGAAGTTTATGAAATAAGAGTGAAAGGTGGGATAGGTCACAGCTCTCACTGCTCAATAGTGTGGTTTTACAAATATGATAGATAAAATGGAATAACAAGGTGAATTCCTTGGCTCACAAGACAGGTGGAATTTTTCACTAGCATTCTCTTTAAAAGCTATGTTTTAAAATTTCAGTGCTGTGGAGAACAACACTGCAATAAATTGCACAGGAGGTTTGCAATTTGCAAGAAAGGGGAAACTCTTTCACAAGGGTGAGACTGGGCTGGTGCAGCTAAACCCTTCCAAAAGCTCAAGAAATGGAGCATCTGCCTGGCCCTTGGCTCCTGCTGCTTCCACTGCAATCAGTGAAATGCCCTCGATGGGACATACAGTATTTGTCCAGACATAAAATTGCCATTTTATTGACATAAAGTGATGTTATGAATACTTCTGACTTTTTATCTTTTTCCTAGTCTTAACACAGATTCTTTCAATTCTATCTCAATAATGATACATGGACTTTTGGGCTCAGTGAGTAATAAAAAGGCTGCATTTAGTGCCACATAGTGGTAAAAGAACAAAAAATTCAGTGAGGATGGTTATTCTGAAGCAGTGCAGAACATTAGATTTTAATGCTAAACTTGTAAAAGTAGAAATACATTTCAAAAAAATTAGGATATACTGATCAATTTGTGACATGTATCACCAAGATTTCATTATCTGAGGATGGTTTATACCACTAGCTAGATAAATGTGCAGTATAGGAAATTTGTATTTAGAATTAGCTTGCTTTGCAACAAGCAGAGCATTTTGCTCATTTATGTCTTGACAAAATAGTGAGGGACATGACAGTGGAATCTGCCCTTGCAAGTGGTGAGCTGCACAGCAGCCACAGGGCAGAGCCATGCTGGATTAGAGCTGTAAAGATATCGCAAAAAATGGAAATAATATGAAGCAGTCTCTGAACAAAAGGCTAATTTGAGATCCCTGGACTGGGAAGACTTTTGCACATTTTGGTGAGGAGTAGTTTTCTTGCTCAGGTAATGCAGAAAAATATTACTGTTGTCAATAACACAGGTAATGGTACTTCTGCAAGTGTAATGGATGTGTTGCAATTCATCTCCAGCCATCCAGCACCAAAGCAAGCTAGATGAAATACTTGTAATGGTTCAAACAGGCTGAACTAAACTAATAAGACCAAATTTTCCCACCAAGTTCCCCAAAAGATGAATACACCAAAAAATGTATGTTTGTATAGGGTTATGAGTAGGTCAAATCTGTGGCGTAACTTCAGATTCAGGAAGCACAGTGAAACTGAGCTCTTGCTCCTGCTTTTGCTGTGCTGCATGGTCTTTCAGGGGCTCCAGAGTGTGCAGGGACTTGTGGCACCTCTACCTACACAGCACGTTTGCACGTGCAGTAGGACAGGGAAATATTTGGCTGCTGGCATAGGATAGGAATAGCACCGAACAGTGCTGTTCTGTAGATAAAGGAACTAAATTTAATGTTCTTGCAGTTTGCGTTGGGATGCTCACTGGCAAAGTGCTTCAAAATATAGATTTTATTCTGTATACAGTCTTGCTCTTGTTGCAGAGTTCAGCTATTGTGTCTTGCCTGCCCCTCTGAAAGCAAATTCTTCCACTTCTCCACACAGACACTTTACAGGTAAGGAAGCAACAATTGCTGCCATTTTTGCTTTGGGCAAAAATACTACAGCACACTGTTTGGGAGGGTATTTAAATTTATTTCAAAGTAATATCAATATATTGGTACAAAAGTCTTACGGTGTCATAGAAAATAAATCTATGTGATCTGGGTGAGATGGCTCACTAGCACACAAAACTGCATAGAATCCTCCATGCTGAAAATTCGGGTTTGTTTTGTTGTTTTAACCAAGAAGGAACCTACGAGGCAGCCCTGCAACAACCACACAGCTGAGGATACAACCAGGCTCAAAGGTAGCGCAAGTGAGGCCTGTCCTGTACAGCTATGATGGCACATGTGTGGATTTGGGCTGCATCCCAGAGATGCTGATGTATGAAAACACCTTCCAGCTGATTCATGGCTCCAGCAGCCTTTATTCTTGCGCAGCTTCTGCACTGGGATGAATATTGAGCCTTTTGGCTAAGAAAAAAATTTTAGAACCAGAGAAAGGGAGAAACTACTCAGTGTGAGTTAGTGGGAGCCATTAAACCCAGGCTGTTCCAGAAATGAGAAGAAATTAGCATTCAGGATAAAGAATAAGCTCAGTAGGGTTTATTTTTACAGTCCAGCATGCTTGCAAACTTCACGGCAGCACAAGGAAGGAGTGAAGGGATCAATATCACTAGCATATGGAGCATAGGCAAAGACAGCGTATGTGAGTAGTTTGACAACTATTTGGCTGCATTCTGCTCAAAATATTTGTGACAGCAGCAAGTCAGAGCAGCCACGAAGATGACAAATTCTTTGAAGTCCACTTGGGAATCTCCATTTTCATCCAGATTCTTGAAGACTTTATCAATAGCATCCTTGTCCTTCCCAGACTGCAAAAGAAAAATGGCAGGTTGAGGTGAGAGGATGCACAACCCCAAGGCAGCAACATTTCCACCCATGCTCCGAACAAGGTCCTTGGTTAGGCTCTGGGCACTTAATAAGGTGCCGTGTGTTCCCACTGCCCGCACAGCAGCAGCGAGTACCAAAAGCATGTGCTCCTGGGTTTATTACACCTGAGAGCTGCGGTCATGCACGGTCGCAGAAAGGCATGTTTGCTACTTTTAAAACGGCATTTATCACCATTAAAGCTGTGTAACACAAAGCCCTGAGGACACTACTCAGATAAATTAAATGCCGTGAGTTCCCCATCCATTCCCGTGGAAAGGTTCGGCTGGAGCTCAGGCAGTTTGCAGTTTTGCAAAAAGATGCTTTCCTGGGGCAAATGTCAAATTTAAGCTTCATTGAATACTTCCACCCCAGAAAAGATGCAAACAGCCTTGAAAGTGCTTTGAGTGCTGCCACTGGCATTATGGGCCAGCAGAAGCTGCTCACAGGAGCTGGTGGCTGGGAAGGTGCCTCCTAAAGCCTGCAGGATTGCTGAGCTTGAGTTAACACAGCAAATCTTTTTCTTAGTTGTCATTATCCTTCTAAGTTGCCATTATTCTGATGGAATGACTGAACACAGTCATCAGTCACAGCCAGCATGGCTTCATGAGAGGGAAGTCCTGCTTATCAAACCTTATTTCCTTTTATGATAAAGTAACCCACCTAGTTGATCAAGGGAAGCCAGTTGATATAATCTTTTTGGATTTCAGTAAAGCTTTTCATATGGTCTCTCACAGGATCCTTTTTGACAAAATGTCCAGCACACAGCTGGATAAGCACATGATGGGATGGGTGAGCGACTGGATCATGGGTGGAGCACAAAAAGTTGTAGTGAATGGGGGAACATCAGACTGGTGACCTGTCATTAGTGGGGTTCCACAGGGCTCCATCCTCAGCCTTGTGCTCTTCAACATCTTCATCAATGACTTGGACATGGGACTGGAAGGGATACTGAGCAGATGATACAAAACTGGGAGGGGCTGCTGACTGTTGAAGGCAGAGAGGCCCTGTGGAGAGACCTCGACAAATGAGAGGGCTGGGCGATCACCAGTCATATGAAGAACAAGGAAAAGTTCTGGATTCTGCAGCTGGGATGGGGCAACCCTGGATGTACGGACAGACTGGGGAATGAGATGCTGGAAAGCAGTGCCATGGAAAGGGACCTGGAGGTCCTGGCAAGTTGAGTATGAGCTAGCAGTGCCCTGGCAGCCAGGAGGGACATCCCTGTCCTGGGGGCATCAGGCACAGCATCGCCAGCTGGGACAGCGAGGGGATTGTCCTGCTCTGCTCTGCTCTGGGGAGGCCTCACGTTGAGTCAGGGGGACAGTTTGGGCACCACAATATAAGAAACACAGGTAACTACTAGAGAGTGTCCAAAGAAGGGCAATGAAGATGGTGAAGGGCCTTGCAGGGAAGCCATGTGAGGAGTAGCTGAGGTCACTTGGTCTGCTCAGCCTGGAGGAGACTGAGGGGAGACCTCATTGCATTTGCAACTTCCGTGTGAGGGGAAGAGGAGGGGCAGGCACTGATAGCTTCTCTCAGGTAACACTGACAGGACCCAAGGGAACGGCCTGAAGATGTGTCAGGGGAGGTTTAGGTTGGAGATCAGGAAAAGGTTCTTCACCCAGAGGGTGGTTGGGCACTGGAACAGACTCTCCAGGGAAGTGGTCACAGCTCCAAGCCTGAAAGAGTTCTAGAAGCATTTGGACAACGCTCCCAGGCACACGGTGTGACTCCTGGGGATGGTGCTGTGCAGGGCTAGAGGTTTGACTCAATGGTCTTTGTGAGCTCCTTCCAACTCAGCATATTCTGTGCTTCTGTGATTCTGTGAACCAGTGCATCTCAAGGCTGATGTTAAGCAATGCATCATCAAATTAAAAAGTGGTTGTTCGGTTTTTTGTTTGTTTGTTTGTTTATTTTTTTTTTTTTGCCAAAATATATTAAAAAGAAAAGAAGTTATTTTCTAAAGTAGCTTACAGGAGGGCTTTTTGGCTCTGATGGTCTACAGGGATTTTAGAAGCTGCAATTTAAACACTAAACAGGGGATGGCAGTACAGACCTGCTTAATCTAGGAAACAACCGTGTGGATTTTGCAGACGATTAAAAAATCTGGTATTATACTAGAAAGAAATTATATAAAATTTTGGAAAGTGTCCATCAATTTAAAACAATTGCTACCTAAATTTAAATCTGAAAGCAATTTTTGATCATGATGTAAATAACATAATTTCTCATTCTGTAATTTAATGTTTCACTTTAAATACAGTGCCTTTAAAATCACTAAAAATTGAACCAGTTCCTTATATTTGACTGATGAATGTGTCTGGAAGGTTTTATTAATTTTCACTTTGTAAAATACATTGTTTTAATTTTATCAGTGAATATTTCAAATTATTTAGTGAACTATGTTAACTAGTTTTAGCATCTGAATTACTTCTGAAATGAACAAATGGGAATTACTTTTTGGAAACTCTTTATAACTGAGTCCAGTCCTTCAGTCCTGTGGTATTTCTGCGTGATTGATTCAAGACTTATGCAGGCAGTTGTGATCTGTGTCAGTTATAACCAATTTTAAGGCCAAAAGTATGCATGAGTAATTAGAAAACACTGTTCCCTAGAATTACTTGCAAATGAAAAAATATGGATATAAATGGCAGGAAAATGCAGGTAGGACTTTTTTTCTGAAGTCAGACTTATTTTGTGAATTTTTTTCTTGCAGTTATCAGTCTGGCAAGACAGGAACAAGGAACATCGTTGGTTAAAATTTATTTAAAATACTACCATAAAAGTGTGTTTTGCAGGAAATAGGTAGAGCCAGTAAGAGCAGCTGTGGGGAACTGGAAAAAGTGATGCCTGGCCACCAAACACAGTCAGGACAGACTTCTGAGCATCATTCCATTTTGTAGTTGCCTCGTGCAGTGGCTCACCAGCCTTATTTAGACCAAATGTTGAGTGTCTGGGGGATTTCCATGCCCTCGTAGAATTGTGGTTTTGTTGCTGGCTTAGTTTCTCTTTACATGGAAGTGCTGTGTGTACCACACAGCTCCATGCTCAGGAGCAGGACCCTTCTGTGATGCTGTTGGGTCACGAGCACTGATTTGTCTTACACAGCTTTCTCAGAAACACTGGAATCAATTCCCCCCTGAGCCACTCAGGTCCTTATTCTGAATAGTGCATCTCTTCGATTTGTGAGACATAACTCCTGCAGGTGTGGATTCATATGGTGAATTCATATATCTTGCATGGAAAGTTACTAAATTGTATCAAGTGCCCTGCTCTGAAATAGTTGTTAAAAAACTGTACTATGCTGGATACAAAACCTGAGAGCCACACAAGGAGCATTTGATTCTAGACTTTTGCCATTAAGAACAGTAACAAAACAATACAAATAGGGAAACACTACTCCAATGTGGAAAAAACAGTGTATTTAGAAGTGTTTTCTGGATTTTTAGTGAAGGGAAACAAATTTTAAAAAAACCCAAACAATTGAAAACGAAAAGCATTTGTCTCCCTGGCAGCTAAAGCTTTTACTAGAACATATTAAGCACTTTGAATACCTACTGAAATGCACTTTGTGATTACATAGAAATCTATGGTGTAAAATAGATTTCCAGGTCTTTTTTTTGCTTTTAAAGACAAATGCCAGACAGTTTGCTCTGAGTTCATCTGTTGTTCTGGTTTATGCATCATTTTGATGAGCATACTAGTATGTAGTATAAATACCTAGAGAAGGTAAATGTACAAATATTTAGAGAGATTCCCCATCTGCAATCAAGATCTTCAATTGCAGACAGCACAACTACATTCACAGCAGTTGTGACATGAGTGAGATGATAAATCCAGGGATAAACAGAAGTAAGTGAATTCTGAAGTTGAAACCTAATCTATTTCAAAGCCATTGTCCTGATAACTCAAGAGACGAATTTAGCAAACAGGGAATGACCCTGCATATTAGAACCAGTTTTACACAGTTTGGGCAGAACATTTTCTAAATTTTGTATTTTCCTACAAACCATTGCATATTTTTGGATGTAATTTCCCTAAAAATATACTAAAAACTGTTTCTGCAGGCTGCTCTTGCATCTGCTACACAGAACGGTGCCGCGCTGTTCTCTTACCGCAAGGAAATTTGGGAGCTCCTTTTCCAGCAGAGTCTTTAGTTCTGCTTTGCTGAGGGTTTGCCTGTTGCCATCAGTCCTTGCATACTGGTCAAAGACAGCAATGGTCATTCCCATTGCAGTTTCCAGCTGAGACATGTTGCTGCTTGAGCCTGGCTTTCTCCTGACCGGGCACAGCCACAGGGCTCTCTTGGAGGATGGAGCCTGCTCTGCTTCTGGGGTTCTTTATGCATGTGTCCCCTCCAGTCAATGGCTGCACACCCAGGGGACAGTTATCCCTTAGCAAACACCTGTATCTGGAGTACACACCTTGTGCCAACACCTATTCAAAACTAAAGATTTATTGTCCTGGTGTGACTGGTACAACCAGGTGCTCACCAGTAGAAACCAGCCTCTCCCTCAAGGTACACAGTGTGACTAACAAATGAAAATCAGATTTTGTTATTGGCTGTTTGCTCAAGATTTGTTCTTTTAGATATCCCTGGGGGAGCAGAGGGTTGGCAGCCCAGTTTCGGTGCAGTATCAGCCTGCTCAGGAGGAAGACGAGGATCTCACCTCTCCCTCACCACCATAGCTAGGGACTGGGAGGGGTTGCAGACTTGGACTGCCCTCTCTGCCACACAGAAGACCTTGTTACAGACCACATGGCTCACTAGCACACACTTGGGATGGGATTCTCTGGATCAAAAGCAGAGATCTGCCACGCAGACAACTAACACAGTCCTCCTGGGCTTGTTCTCAGCCCATAGCAGATGTCTCAAACAGGTCTTATGAACCAGCATCTCTCCAGGGTCAGCAAAGGGAGCCTTGCAGAGCTGCTCCACGAAGAACTTGCTCAGGTGGAGATATGTGAAGCAATAAATCTGATACTTGAGCAAACAGCCAGTATCAAAATCTATCTTCATCGGCAGTAAAATAACTTGCTATTTACTTTATGCCGTACAACTTCTGCAATAAAATGGCTTGTACTGAAAACAAAAGGTCACTGTCAAGTCCTGTGTCCCTCTATGGCCTTTGATGAACTCTGTGGTTTGCTTGTAAACTGAGGTCCCCCATCATTAGACACCAAACTGGCTGGACTCACACCTACATAGAGCAGAGCTCTTTGAGGGTCTGTGCTGGGTGGCACCTGGACAGTGGGAGCCCAGCTGGTGGAAGCTCATCAGCTACAGCCATGCTGAGTTTTGAACAAGTTCTGATTTCTGGCCAAGCACAGGATTACTTGGTCTCTGTCAAACTGCAGGTGCCTACACCAGACCTGGAGGAGCCCATTTGAGGTGAGTAACATCTGCACTAGAGTATGCAGAATGGACACACTCTGAGCAAATTATTTGGGGGAACCTATCAAAACTAGGGCATCAGGCATGAATAATGCTGACGGAGCCCAGGGTGCAGTGTGCTCTGTAGGAGACCCTGACTGTGGATTGCCAAAATTAAACCCGAGTTTGAATGTCTTTGGACGTCCTTGAAGATAAATTTCCACTCATAATATGCTATAGACAAGTTAGCAAAAATTGGTTTTTAATTAAGCAAAACTTTAAAAATTAAACTCCTTTCTCTCAAATGAGAATTTGAGAATTTCTCTCTCTATAGCCACCTGTTCCCTAGGCAAAATCTGTCCTCTAACATCAACAATGTCTCAGAGCAAGACAACACATCCCATGTATGTGGAAATCTAAAACCATTCTGAAACAAAACTCCTGTGATGTTCCATCTCATATTTTCCAACAAATGATTTTGCATTTCCCAAAAAATCACAAAAGCACCTCAGGTTGCATACTTTATGCAAACAGTTAATGAGAATTATTTGTTCCTGACTTCAACTTTGTGACATAGTTGCAACTGATTTGCATTACAGGGATAAGGTTTTTAAGTTTTTCAAAATTTTTTGAAATTTTTAGATTAAAGTGCATGTTGAAATCTGTTTCTTCAGAAGAAGAAGAAAAAAGAATAGAGCAAACAACTGGCCCTTGTCAACTATGAACATCATCTGGTCTTTGCACACACACACACAGTGGTAGTCACTGGTGTGTCAAGTGCCAGGAACTTTTCTTTGTCATTTTCTGACATGTATCTGTAACATAAATATTAAACACGGCCAGTAAAGAAAATCAATTCCTCCCTCTAAAGGAAAAAAATTAAAATATAAAATGTTTATTTCATGCGTTCTTATGACTTTGAATCATGAACATCAGTGTTAGCTATACAGAAGGAAAAATGTGTTCCCAAAAGAGCAGAGAGGGAGATCAGCTTCAGTCAACAGGATATGTCAGTATGTCGACAGCTCTGCCGCAGAACGTGGCAAAAAAGGTGTTCTCACACATTTTCCTCTGCAAACATAGGTGACTCACAGTTTTTGATGATATGGCTGCAAAAGTGCTAAAACACAGAATAAACCACAGAGCTTTAACTTCTACTAACTGAAAGGTCACCATGCTAGTGCTGTCTGGTTGGGTTTCTTTATTTTTGATGTGTATTTTGTCTGTATTCATGCATGTGCACACACATCAGTACTGCTCAGAGTTTTCAATTCACACATTCTGTAGTGTTTAAATAGTTTCTTATGATTTGTTTGTCATTAAAAATAGCAGCTTTGTGCACACAGCACAGACTATTACAGTTGTTTGCAAAACCAAAATGGAGTACAAATAGAAGGCACACATAGGAGAGCAGGCAGTGTTTTGATGCCAACCCATCTGTCCAGCTCCCCAGTGAGAGAAGCCATTTTCTGTGTGTTTGTTTAAATTTTGTGTTATAATTATAATGTAAGTAATACCCATTATTTGCTTCTTTCACATTTCTTTCTTTGAGGAATGGTATAGGCAACGGTTTGGATGAGCATTTACTGAGAGTTTATACAGAATTAGGACCTGCTGTTCTTAACTTGGACCAAAAGTTTAAATTATATATGTGATACAAATGTGGACTGTCACACGCATAATTTTCAAAAGCCATTCAGGTGTACCCAAATTTTATGACATTTGGTCAGATATTCAGACTTACATGAGATTTGTGTGACTCTGTGCTGATTTCTCTTAGAGAATAAATTTTATTACATGCTCTTTGCAGCAGTGTCTATTTTGGAAAAATCTGAAGAAATAGATTTATCAGTTCTACTGTAAAGGCCCATTTGTGTCACAGCCACATGAATAGTTGAAATGGGATAGCTGAAATGGTAAACTTCTACTAGAGCTTTTCATCCCTTACAGCTTATCTTATTCCTAAAGGTGCTGGAAGCTACATGAGAAGAACTTTTTGACAATTTCCACAAAACTGTTATGTATCTGGATGGAAGAAGCACAGTAGGAAGAAAACATAACCTGAAATTATGAACTTGTTATTTTTCTTGTTTCTTGGCAGCAGTATGAAAAGCAATTTATTTTTCTCTTAGCAAGAGAGTAACATCTGAACAATAAACAAACACTTCATTTTCCACATTGAGATAAAATTATCAAAGCCCCCAAATTTTCCAGTGCCCTGGATAGTCTGTTGAACTTCAAGTATCAACACACTTCATTTACTTTGCACTGCTTCTCAAAATGTTCTGTAAGTCTGGTTAACGGTTTTTAAAGGTCATTTCATTTCCGCAATACACGGTGAATTTATTTACGTCTAGTGAGCAAATGATGCAATGACTACATTGCTTTGCAAAAAAAATTAAAAAAAGATCAGACTAAACCGGCACCGGTGGGGAATAGGCAGAAGAGGAGTCCATACAAGCACAGTGTGCTGTTCAGTGACATGTTGGATAGGTTCTGCTAATTATAGACTGGTTTTCATTGTTTTATTATCACTAACTTCTCAGAATATTCTTAAAATGTATTTCAAAAATGCAATGAATAAGCTCACATACTATTTCAGTGAAGTTTAAAGGCAGGTAAAATGGAGAAGACCAAAGTCAGCTATCTGGCTGTGTGATTCCCTGAGTTGAGAGCTGGAGTAATAACACTGTCATCTGGCAAAGCTGTGCCATGGGAAACACACTTTCAGCACTGCATATTGACTCTAATCAAACACATTTATTAGTGCATGAGACATACCCACATCAGACTGTAAAATCAATGAATATATTTACAGCCAATAAATTAATATTTGCACAGTAAATACTTCTGTCTAGTTTTCAATCCTTGTTTGAAGAATTTCCTGGATGCCATTCTTTGCAAGGTTCTTTTATACTTCAGTTTTAAGGTTCTTGACATTAAGTCTTCCAAGAATACTTTTTATTTTTAGTTGTAATGACGGAAAAAGAGGTCGCACCCTGAGGTAACTGAATGTTGTCCACACAAGTGCTGCAGTTTCTAAATCCATGATTCCTCAGCCAGCCCCATACCAGCAGCCCAAGTGTCATTTGCTCTACTTTAACACCTATGTAAAATCCCACTCAGCTATCAGCCAATCCTGCTGAGCTGTGGTGAGCATAGTAAAAAGTTGGTCTATGGCATGGTCAGAAAAAATAGGGGAAAACAAAAGAAAAGGGAAAGAAAAACAGAGGAAAAGGAAAAGAAAAAGAAAATGGAAAAGAAAAAGAAATGAAAAATCAGAAAGAGCTATGAGGGACGATGGTTGTTTTGTAACACTTAAAGCAACTGAGTAAACCTTTTAAAGGAAGTTCCTATTTGCTATAGAGAGGTACGACATGCAAAAATGAGTAAGCCAATTCCAAGAAAGCTCTCAAGAGACTTCTGTATGCAGGGAGGAATATTTTGGCTCTGTTCAGCTGTCATGCTTAAGCATGAATTAAGCAATACACTTTTTCCTTCATTGTACCAAAAATTTTCTGAGAGGAAGAAATCCCTAAGAGAAAGTTGTCCAGTGTTGAGTGTCCATGACAGAAAAACATCAAAGAAATGCCTATGCATTCCCCTTTTAAAAAAACCTTTTTTTTCCTTTCACTTTGAAATATTAATTTATGTGCACACTGAGGATATGGGTAGGACTGACCTGCTATCCCAGAACTGTGTGTAAAGTGAGGGGATATCCATAGATGCCGCCAGGAAGATTTACAAGGCAAATTGATGGAGTGGAAGTTCCCCAGGCGCATACATTTTACAGAGCTGGCTGCTTTCAGTTTCCTGAAAGCAATCACAGAGTGTGGTGCAACTGATAAGGAGTGGGGCTTTTTCAGCAGTTCTGTCACTGTTAACTGGGCAGGAAAAGCTGGGCTCAGAAATACTGGAAGCAGGGGCGGGAAATGGAACTAGAGTCTGCTTTTGTAACAGATCATTTAACTTCAGATTTCACTTATCAGAGAAAGAGAAGGCTTCTGACAAATCGGAAAATAAAAAATGATCTGCACAGAAGTGGGAGAGCCCTTGCCTTGGAGAAGGGAATCCAACCATGCATAGAGTCTCATCTAGAAGAGAGGATGCTTGACTGTGTTGACGAAATGTGGTCACAAATTCAAATATAGGAGCTGCACTATTTTGGCTAAAATTTATCCTTTGAACGTGCTTATACCTATCTAGATGTCCTACCTGGTATGTGTCTTAACTAGGGTAGCCATTGCTGGGACAGGACACTGGTTATGGTGTCTCGGGAGCAACCTGTACCTGTCTAATGTCCCCGTGCTCAGCACCCAGACACACCACTCACATTCCTCTGCTACCACACTGCACATCTGAAGGTGAGGTCAGAAAGCAGTTGCAATTCTTTCTACCCAGAGGCAATTAGTTTGAATTAAATGGTAACTACTCTTTCCATTTCCTTTCTTGCTTGACAGCAGCCCCTCTTTGAGATTAGATCCATAGTTTATATTAAGCATAGTTTGTGTTTAAAAAGAAACTTGAAAAGGCAATTTTTAATATTGTACAGCTGCTAAACTGAAAAAGCAGAGTTTTTCTATCTGAGCAAAGAAAAAATTTTGGTATTTTTGGCGTGTCTGTCACCCTACTACCCGACCTTTTTCTGCTGTCTTTGTTAGAGAAGCTTATGGCTTTTTTCCTCTCTCCAGAACTAAAAGCTATAAAGTAAAAGAAGGAGCAACACTTATTACTCGCTTTCATGATTTATTTTCACAGCAGTATCAGAAGCCCTCACCATGGACTGCAATTGCGTTAGACCTCGCAACTTACAGATATAGCATTCCTGGCTTGTGGAGCTGAGCATCAAGTTTAGGACAAGACAAGGACATCAGCAGATAGCAGAATATACAACATTTCAGAACAAATGCACGTGACAGGCCCAGTTCCTTGCTATGATTTCGAACCCTTAAGTTGTTTAGTTGTACCTCTAATCTCTGGCTGTCTTAAGTCCATTAATAATACCTAACACAGACGCTGCACTTGTTGCCTCTCTGCCTTACCCTTTTTATACTCCTCCACCTCTGTGGAGCTGAATACTTCCTGAAAAAAGGTCAGGAAGAGCAGCTTTGGCTGTATAAGATATTGCCGAGCCCTGCCAACAGACTCTGCTCTGGAAAAGAAGACAAGGAACTAATTTTTGTCATATCCTCTCAGCCAACAAAATTCACCAGCACCCAGCACCAGACCACAGCAACTAAGCCAAAGCCATTTTATTAGAATGTAGCAGCTCATAAAAATCCTTCCTCCCATCTCAGTATTTCAGATTATGTAGAAAACAAGAAACATTGACACATGATCACCTGCCCTTTCTCTTGGTTCGAGAAATTGCTTCATGTTCTTTTGATCTGCATATTTGTTTGTCAGTTGTATTTGCAGTTTCCTGTTTACAAAGTACTGACAGAAGAGCACTTAGTAAAAACAATGATAATAAAAAGCCGTTTACAGCTGCCCTCGTTATAACCACCCAGGGGAGGCAGGAGCGAGTGAGTGGCTGTGCAGAGCTCAGCTGCCAGACAGGGTTAATCCACAACATCGTTGCTGTTCTGACAGCCCCGTTATCAGGCACAGGAGCCTCAGTCACAGCACCATGCACAAACAGGGCTGTTCTGCAAATACATTGATAGGGACACCTCATCATCCTGCCTGCTACTGAGGGGCCTCGGTGTAATGGGGACAGGAATGCCTGCTCCATAATCTTCTTCCATGGACACTACGAGAGGAAAGAACCGCAGTCCAGGGCTTGGAAGAAAATGTGTGGTTTGAGCCAGACTGTATGCAGTCACTAAGAGTAGTTGCCTAAGTGCTAGGCAGAGTAAATAAGATGTGACTCCTTGCATGGTTTTGCAATGGATTGAGAAGAGAGGGAGTTCAGGCTCAAGTTGACTGTACTAGCTCTCTAAACCAGGGTCAGGAGTGTGACAGAAACAGAGAGGAAGCCTCATTTGTAGGACTATGTCTAAGCCAAGTACATTGATGAGACATTAAAAGCACAGAACACACACAAGGATTTTGAATTCATTGTGCCAGACTTGCTCCTAAATCAGCGTGTTTCAGCCTGTGCTTAACAGAGGACTTTGGACATCAAATTAAATGGAATGGAACCATCATTTGTCAGCAGCTTGTTCAAAAGGGAATAACCAATAAAATGGCTAAAAGCAAGGGCCCAGGACTCTCTTCAACTTCTATTATTAAACAGATGCCTTCATTATATACTCATCTGCTAAGCAGACAGTTAAAACTGAGATCATACTGCATGTTAGAATACGACCTGAGGTTAATTACAGAGCGCTCTTTTGTTTTAAAGCTAACAAAACAGCCAAGAAGAATTAAAACACAGAAGGATTTATTGCTTCCCAAGTGGCACAGAAGCAGAGAAGTTAATATATTTGAGGCAGAGGTGTCAAAAGCCAGAGCTCTAAAATACTCCTCTGGCTCATAGCCACCACTGTCAGCCAGAGATAAAAATAGGTCATGATAAATTGGGTGTAGTCTTCTACTGCCAGATGTTGGAAATGACCATGTTAACATACAAAGTGTGAGCAGCTGTTAAGAAGGCAGCATTCTTTGCTGTTAGGAGCCACATTTAATCAAAATGTAATGAAAATAGGATTTGGAGACTATTAAGCTGTGGCTTAGTGGCAATCTCTTAATTTAGTGGTTTTCTTTAACATTTTCCTGAACACTGTACATCTCATTGTGATTAAACAGAGAAGTAACCAGCGGTATATAGAAATACCAAAATTTACTGCACCCAGTTACAGCTCTGGTGCGTGACTGAGGGCTTCCTTGAACAGGGACCTGGGCTGCAGCTCATCATTTTACTGATTATTACTTTCTTGCGTAGCAAACAAAGTTACAGGGTTTGGGGGAATCCAGAGCCCCATTTGCGATCCCCAAAGGAATACGGCATGACAGAGTTTCGCCATGCAGTAAGGGAAATGGATCTGTAATAGTGAGTTTCAGGACAAAACCCTCCAGGATTTTAAAGTACCTGAACTTCAAGAAGAAAAGAAGAATATTCTTTTGCTTTATTCATTTTACACATCAGATGTACTATAACAGTTTCTCTCATACAAGACATAACCACAGAGCAGTGATTACAATCCAGTTCTGACAGCAGCATATTTATTGCAGTAGGGAATTCAGGGCAGGTTACAGAGTAACTCAGGAAAGAGGATCCACAGCACTGAGTGAGACACAGCCGAGTTACAGGAATCTAAGAGGTAGCTTTGTGAACTGCAGTCAGTACAGCATAGACAGAGCCACACCATGAGCCGTGCTGTAAGGCCACAAAGATTTCAGTATTAATAGTATTTAGTAGCAAGCCACTCACACATTTAGATTATACAAACAGTTTTTAAGGGCTCTGGGAAAACTGTTTTGTGTCTACCACACTGCCCAGCTACAAGCTGGACAAAAATCTTGAGCAGTGAAGTTGTTTCTACCTGCATTGATGGCAAGATGTTCTAATCTCCAGCTAAGCTCTGAAAAAACATTAACAGAAGATGACATAACCCCGGTACATAGACGCATTCACATTTCCACTCTTAGCACAGAGAAATCCACTCTTAGCATTCAGCAGCTTTTGGACAACTGCCATTAGCTTTGCTGTCAAAATTCTTCACCTCTGTTCTGACTTTGGATGCCAGGTTCTCTTTAATTTTTTCAACTTTGGGTTTTCTTCAGTGATTTTAAAAAAAGTTTTAAATCCAGCAAAAGTGGAACAAGCATTACCACCCCCATCTCCTCCAGCAGCCCTCCTCCACCAGTTAGACAAAAATTATACATAATACATAGTTTCATTTAAACCTAGTATTTCATTGTGCGTAGGAGACTTCTTTCTCTGGAAGACTTTTTCTAGTTTGTGAATGAATTAACACTAACAACCCCTTTTCACAGGAATATAATCCTGTGTCTAGAATGTGGTCAGCAATGATGACAGTTTCAGAGCTCAGACTCCATGCAATTTTTCTCTACCATCTGCTATTCATACATGGGCTTCCTGAAGAAATGCTTTTGTTGGAGAACAGAACAGAAGATTTTAGTCCAGAAGCTTTTTCAAAGTATGGTAACACAGAGGTCATTATTTCTGGACACCAGAGGAAAAGCTGAAGATAGTCTTCTAAATTACATCCTCCAAATTCAGAGACTCCTTAGAATGTTTTGTTAGTGACAAAACGTTCAAAAGCTGCTTAGAACCAACCTTTTTTCTTGTATATTGTCCCCCTGACAAGCTTTTGACAGGAAATACATAAAACATCTTACAGCAGCAAATTATCATATTTTTCAGTTTCATACTTATTTAGCCATATTTTGTTTAGCTCTGAGTGTCAAAGTAGATGGCAGATCCTTGTCTCATTCTAGACTTTTCAGCTGCCCTAGTTTGTGAGATTTGCTCATCTGCTCCATTGGATACAATAGTCGCAGTGGATTTGTCATCTTTCTCTCGTGATTCATTGCAAAAAAATTCACGTGATTCATAAAGTGTAGACACAGCCTTAAAAATCAAAGAAAATGCCAGTCAAGACTTTTACCCATAAAGTATATTTAAAATTAACTTTTACCCATGACACAGCACAGCCCCAGGAAAGACAAAGAAACACAGGCCATGAAGTTACAACTTCAGAGGGAAAGAATGGCTCAGAACTAATGTTGAAAGGCAAAGCCTTCCTATGTTCAGATTCAATTCTCTTAGATAATTAGGCAGCAGGCACAAAATACTTTTTTAGAATACTAAAGATATCGAGTTCTAGTGTAGACCAGATTCTACGAAATCTGAAATGGAAAACTTTTTTTGTCCCCTTAATCTTTTAACTCTGATATTTCCAAAAAACTTCATCATACTCTTCCTTCTGGATGGATGCTCTTTTGATGCAGTAAACCAGCACACTGCTGTGGTATTCAGATGCTCTTCTGGACAGTGCAAAAGTCATCCTATTCTCATTTCCTAAACACACAAATGTAAGTCCTTTAGCAAAACATGAGAATTAAAGATCTGCCTGAAACGTACACAAAGACCTGTGTGCACAGACATATAAAATCAAATTCTCAAGCTGAGATGACGAATAAATGGGTGGAAGTCATGAAGCAGTAGCTTTTTGTCTTCACACTTATACTCTGCTGTGAGGGGTTTGCTGTGTTCTGATGAACCATGTTCAGCACAGAGAGGGACCTGCCAGACAAATGTCAAACAGGAGGCATGGTAGGGATGGCCAACTAACCTAGATCACAGTTCTGGGCATTTTGAACAACCAGAACCCCGTCTCCAAGAGTGAGCATTATGTGCACTACCATAAACTGGAAGTTTGTATTAATGCTACAGTAGTGCTTAGATTTTGGCTGGAAGCTGCAACACTTCCTGAAAAATTCATCAGCTGCACTGGGAATTCCCTCAAAGGCCAAATTTCCCTGCAGCTGGCAGAACTGTCGGTGAAACACTCCCTGAGAATCTCAGCTGAGGAAACATGGGATGATTCTCCAGAGACAGAGACAAGTGCTACATACCAAAAGCACAGCTACAGGAGCCAGCTTTGCCATGAGGACGTTCACTCCCAGGTTAAGTTACCTTGGGTACTTGCAGCTATGTGTTGTCATCTGACCTAATTGGTCAGTGCTGTTGTGACATATAATACAGGTGAGAATAAAATCCATGGCTTGATTAAATTTCTCTGTTACAGGATTGCCTTTTCAACACCAAGAGTTGTAAAAAAAGCATGAGACTGTACATAGCCTTCTTTGCAACACGAAGAATTGTAAAAAAAGCATGAGACTGTAAATAGCCTTGCAGAGGCGGATAGAACCTTCATGTTTGCTGTTCTAGAAATGATGCCCAAACCTACCCAGAATATTCACCAAATTTCCAAATGTAAAAAGAAAAGTGTAAGTTTTGTTAAAAAACAGTGTGAGACTAGTTTTTCCCAAGTAAGTAGGTACTTTTTCACAATCAGAAAAAACGTTTAAATTAAGGTGATCATATTCTGCAATACAATTGAAAGGCAGTAAGTGCAATTCCAAAGACACCATAATATTTGTTCATTACTACTGGCTTAATTTGTTTGAAATGTCATGTCCATACACATTGTATGTACTGGCTTTACTAACATACTGGATCTCTTGAATGATTTATAACATTCAATTATGCTTTAACATTTAAAAAGGTGCCACTATGAAACCACTCTTCCTGCTTTCACTAAAATAGCAAAAAGGTCTGTTACATAAAGGAAAATACTGAACCTATGTCATGACACGTCACTGTGGCTGGTAGCTGCTAAATTATAAAGCAGTTGCAAAAGATACCTTATAATTGCATTCGCACATCCTCTGGAATAGTCTTATCCACACAAATCCTGAGCAGCAACTGGCTACTAATGAACTTTTCACTCAGCACCCCCTAGGATGCTTGTTTTCTCATTCTCAACCTCATTTTCCTACATCTTCATTAAATATTAACAAGTAGAAGAGTAATCCCTTCATAGCTAGTAATTAGCATATTTTATTACTATGACCAGACCATATTATGCCTTGTATTCTTATAATTTTCTACTGTGATATGTTCAGTAAAAGCAAGACTCTTAGATTCCGTAGCAATCTACTTATAGGGAATGAATTTTCCCAGGTATACATTTTCTTTTTTTCAGAGCAATGATTATTGCTCAATAAAAGATCGATGTTACTGTTTCACTGCCTGCCTACTGATATTTTCTCTCACCATGACCACAGTACCAATGTGACCAAATCAAGGCTGCAGTCAGGTTCTCTTACAGGAGAACTTGGGAATCTGTAAGCTCGGTAACCGCAGTTGGGACCATGGGCTTGAGCATTTTTCATCATTTCTGTGTGACTTGCCCAAGCCCGTCCAGCTGATTGCGATGGAAACTGTGCCTGCCTATGCAAGGGTTAAATTAGGGCTTCTTTCCCTTGTCTACTTTATGTTTTAATGTAATTAAAAGATGAATAATTGCATGGAAAAAGGAGCTTGCCAGAAATCTGCTACCTGCTCTCAGCGTTTCCTGCTCTAATGGTCCTACAAGCTGAAGATGGTCCAAGCACCTTGAGCTTGGTACACAATTATACAAAAAGGGACCTGATTGCCACTTTTTCTTCTCCTACGCTTCTTTCTTTCACTCAGTCTCTATATTGATATTCTCCGCTTTTTGCTGCCCTCTTCTCCAGAAAATTTTAGAGTGTCATTAAACATAACAACAGATTTTAATACTTTGCTACTACATAAATATCTCTCTTCTTCTTTCTCACTGTGTTTCTTTGCTTTAAACCTTTTTCATGCGTAGGAAGATGCTGTCCTAGGAACAGCAGGTTGTTGTGTGCTTTCTGTTCAGTCCACTCCCCAGTGCCTCATTTTGAAAATCCTCTCATAGCGAGAGTCTTTTTATAAACCACTTACCCATTCAGCAGAATTACACGATGACTTTTCCTCAGTTGCTTCCCTGCTGGATTCATTTCTCCCGTGAAGCTCTTCCACCTCGAGCATCTGCTCCTGCTCATGCCTTCCTGTCACCACAGAAAGCTGTGCAGCACCTTAGCAAAACCCAAGTTCCAGTCAGTACTTGCTTAGTGTCCATTGCCAGAGTCACACCCGTACTCTACCAGAGCTCGATAAGCACCAAAATGAAGAGTGCAGAGCTCTTGTACAACTGATCTTGATGACAGGCACTAGAGGGGTATTCAGGTTGTAAATGAAATAAGCTGAAAACAACCCAAACAGTTACTTAACAGTTACTTAACAACCTTAGGTTGTCACTGATCTGAGCCCTCTGCCTACAGCTGCTCTACATTTATATTTGTTCTGCACTCTTGTCATTCACCATTATTTTCTTATGATTTCTTCCAGCCTTAAATTTCCAGATTTTGAAAAAAAAAAACCCAAATCCAACAAAAAAAACAAATGAACAAACAACGCTGCCCTCCAAAACCTCCTACTAACCCAAATTAATAATTAATTAAAAAGAAATCACAGCTTGAAAAAAACAGAACGATGTGTCCAAGACTGAGTTTTTCAGATGTCACTTCCAGTTGTCACTACCAGGAGTAAGGCTACAATGCAGAGCTAAGTTCTGGCTCCTCACTTTTTCAGTCAGAAATCAGCAAGAAATTATCAGAATTGATATCCTTCAATATCCTACCCAGGTCAAGATCTTCAGTTTAAGTGATGACTCTCCTTAAAAGATAAATAATGAAAGCAAGTGGCTGCAAGAGCACCCACTTGAACTACAAGCTGTGCCTCTGATCCCTCCTGTCAGCTTGAGGTACCTCAGCAGACCAGGACCAGGTGAGCACAATCTATACACTGAACTATCTCTTAAGGGTACGACTCAAGTCACCTCAAACCAAGCATCTAACTTATGTGTGTGAATGGAAATATTGTAACTCACCAGATAGGGCGGAGTGCCGTTTCTTTTTGTACCAAAGATACAAGCTTCCCACTGCCACTAAGAAAGGAAGGATGGCCCATATTTCCCAAGATCTCTTTTCCAGTGAGTGAGCTTCTGAAATTACATATTTTAAATAAAGTTATGTTCTGTTCAAAGATAAAATAAAAGAACAATATCACAGGAAAAGGCAGGCAAAATTAAAAATTATTTCAAGAGTGAATCAGGTGCAAGGTCACTTTCCCATTGCTGAGGGGTGCATGCCTGACGAACAGTAATGTCAGTACCTCCTACAGCTCCTGCAGATTGACATTCCCCCTCCCCCCAGTATTTAATAGAAGTCTTTTCTGCTTGTACTTGACCAAGTAAGAGATCAAATCCCCTAACCCATCTTGGGACATTAAAAGACTGTTAAAGAGTTAAAATGATCAACATTCATTTCCCACCATTTTGAACACTACCTCACTGATTATTTGGCACTGATATTTTCTAAATCGTTGATAATATTTGTGCCTCCCTTTGGACCAGCTGACCCATAGTATAAAATAGTGTCCAAAACTGGACTTTCCTGATTGGAAAGGCTTCCTGTGACTTGACCAGGCAATAAGTGAGTGATGTTTGATAATGCTAAAGGTCTAATCATAGCTAGTCCCCTCGTCTTTCTCTACATTTGAGAGGTATGAAGAGAGCTGAAGATCAGCATCTTCCAGAACTGATGCATAATGTCTAGAGTTAGTTGTGTAACAGAAGTGAGGTAAATTGTTTTCTGAGTGTCTCACATTATATTAATAATTTAAGGTGAAACAGATCTCACTCCTATTGCTGAAAATTTTAATGTGTGTGAATATTAATTGTATTCATTCTTTTCAATGCTTAACTCAGAATTGGGACCTTAAATTGCTCCCCTGTAAAGGTTAGCATATGACTGGTAAAACAGGGAGACACAGCATACATAAAACAATTTGCCACAACAATTTTATGGACATAAATCCATATAGGGCTCATAGTGCTCTATCATCCATATTGATTTATTTCTAACTTTTTATTAAGAACTTGTAATAAAAAAATAAAATCGTTAGTAAGGGTTACAGATTAGTGAGCAGAGTAACCATGTGATCACTGCAGCCCCTCGTTACCACACAGCAGATTCACTCAGTGTCTCACATCTATTCTACCAATCCCCTCCGAGGAGGAACTGTGGTTGGGTCTTAGGTGAAACACACACTCATGCACAGCATTTTTGTAAACCTTAAGTAGCAAATCCTTATGGAGGAAAACAAACTCTACACTGGAGATATTAAGGCAGAGAGTTTAAGTCAGTTGTCATTAAAAGTGGTTCAGACCCTCTTTGCGTTTGACTTTTTCATCCTGAGATCCACAGTGTTGAGGGAGGAAGGTGGGAGAAGCAGGAAATGCATAACAGTTCAAACTGAAGAATCGGTATGATGACGAGTGAATAGCACACACGTGTTCTTGCTAGCCTACCTTTCTCTTCAACAATCACTGTTGTGCCATTTCCATGTAGTTTCTTAAAGAAAGGAATTTCAATAATAATCTCACAGTAGTAAAATCCAGTGTCATTTACATTGGCAGATTTGATGACTAGCACATCCTTGTTTTCATGGGTGATGTTGGTCGGATAGAGAAGTTTTGATGATATGCTTTCAGTGATGTTCACTTTATTAACAAAATACCAGCTTACTCTGCACCTCACAATAGCTGTTTCCCAAATACAGGTGATTTCAGTGTAGTCTCCAATCGATAGATTTATATTTCTTGGTGTTTGGATGACTCTTAAATTATTGGGACCTGTAGCTAATGGAGAAATACACATAGATTTAAAAGGTAAAGCAACAAGGAGACGTCATTAAAGTTGTATTTTAAAATGAATAATTTAAACATTAAAGAAGTGTTTAGATATAAAAATAAACATTTAAAATAATAATTAATACTGCAAAATCATTATGACATTAATTTTTAAGCTTACTTACTACCCACTTCTCCCTCAAATGATGGCAATTGCTTTCTGGATAAAGAAAACTTTTAATCTGATGTGTAAAGTCCTCCATCATTGTTTGTGTGCAATAAATGAAGATTTTTTGCCTACTTGCTGATAAACATATTTTTTATTTTCAAGAAAAAGCTTTATAAAAAGAGATTGAGTCTGAAGCATATTAAACACTCTCTGTCAGATAAAGACTGAACAAAAGGAGTAATTCAGAATGATTCATTAGTCAATAGTGAAAAACTCAGCAAGGTTAAAGAAAAAGACACTACAATTTTTGTCCCTATGTAGGAGTTCTTGTCCAGCACTGCTTCTAATGAATGATAAGTGTATAGCATTTTAGAGGTGGGTTTTTTTCATTTGGTTTCAACTTCTTCCATTAAGTACTTGCTGACAAGTAGTTTATAACATCCAATTCACCTCCTTCATTTAATAAGAGAAGCCACGCAGACCCCTGTTGTCTCATCAGGTCTCTTGTCTGGCTTTTAAGAAAAGGCTGACTTGGGCAGTATCAGAGGAAATGAAACTTTTTAATCCTTCCTGCTTTAAATACATTTATCACTCACTGTCAACATGCAAAGGGAGTGATACATGAGACATTTGTACATATATTGCACAAAAGTTTTCTTTTAAAGGGAAACCACTGTGTGGGTATCAGATAACTTTTTTTACATTCTAATGGCATTGATGCTCATTACAAAAGTGCTAATCCTATAAAATCTAGTCCCATGACTGCTGAGACAATTAGTTTCATATGATGTATGAAGAATTACAATTTCCTTTTTTCTATCATTTATAACACTAAAGTGAACAACTAATAATAAGAGTAAACTGCATGATTTACTTCTAAATTTTATCCTGTTTATCACTCAGGCACATTTCACAGCAACACATAACCAATTAGACAATTTTTCTCATATCTCACCCTAAAATGGCAACTGATCCGTTTTATCAAAAATATGCAAATAAACTTTTCTATTTTGTCCGTAGAAAAAGCCACACATTCATCATATGTAAAGGAGTCAGGCACCTCCATCCTTACAATGCAACACTTAAAAACTTGTCTAGAACAATATGGACAGTATAAGGGTAATTTAAGCAGCAGAAAAAATAAGGGAAAGAATTGATGTAGTGTGTAAATGACAAGCTAGAAGCTGTTCAAGTTAAAGAAATAATCACTAACTTCAGTTTTTCTGTTCATTTGGTTTGTTGTTTAAAACACAGTTGTACTATCAACTGTGCTACATTTCCATCTTGTGACTTTACTGTTTTTCTGAAAAATATCACTGAAAAAAATCCTTCTGCTATTTTTTTAACTCATATAGGATGCATCCAGCATTATCCACTGTGATTTGTATTGAGTAAGAATCATGAATCCTTATCTGCTTTGTATTTCAGTACCTATGTGACCTAGAATAAATCCTCCTTAACATTTTAAAATTCTACATTCAGCATTTGTCATAATAAATATTCAAGTCAGAAGTCCTAAAAAGATGGTGCATACAATAACCTAACATCATTCTGGGTGTTGAAGTGTTCAATTTGTTCCCCTATGCTTTGCCTGCAACAAATTCTTCGTGAAAATGCTTTTTGATTTCTCATGCATTTTAATCTTGCTTTCAGCATTATGAAAAATAGTCAATATTCTCCTTGTCTCACATGTGTATTTTAGGTGGATATACCATAAGTTTTTTTTAAATCCAGCTCAAGAATTACAGGTAACTAACTAAAAACAAAACAAAACAAAATAAGCAACACTTACCTAAACAGCTAAAACACACTGTTAAAAGAAGTTTCATTGAAATTATGATCATCATGCGGAATTATTAGCGTTTGCATCAGGCTGCCTTGGTTGAAGATCAGCAAAACATCAAATGAAAGTATGTCAAATTCGCAGCTTAACTTCCTCTCCCCTCATGTGGTGACAATGATACAACCTAAATGCAACGTAATTTTTCCCTACACTCTGTGAAACTGCTGTTTCAGAACCCAGCCATCCTATTTGAAATGAAATAATTTCTTCTTTAAATTTTAAACTGTGTTGTAGCTGGTTGCTGTTCAATCTACATTAGCCTCTCTTCTGGTATGACATAAAGAACTGCTTTTCCATATGTGGTTTCATGGGAGCATTTGTCATTGTCCTTCTAAAATCCTTCATTTAAAAGCAGTTTATAAAGGTAAGGTTTCTTCAGCTGCTGTGCACGTGCGTGTTGGCAGCCTCTTCCAGCCAACCAGAGGAATCTTATCCAAAGACAGAGACAATGATTGCACATCATTGTCAAGGATTGCTCCCAGCTTTATCATACAATTCATTGCCTCCATGCTGAAATGTTGCCTAAATTCTCCCCTCCTGTGAGAAGGACTTTTGTACTTTTGCCTTAACAGCAGCAGAGCTGCATTGGCAGCAGCAACAGAGGAAGGCTGAGTTCCACGATCACACTTGGAGTGGCCCCAGCATCCTGCAACACCAGTGGGGACCTTATGCTGTGCATGCAACGCATCAACCGTCACCGCTATGGGTGCAGCTGCATTAATGCAATACCAGTGCCATGTACATTAACTAAGGCTTACTTCACAAAGATTATAACCATGGGTTAAAAGAAAATGATCTACACTTACCTCATCAAGTTAGGGGTCAAACTAAAACTTATTTGCCATCAATTATTGAAAAAATTTCTGCAAATGTAGGTAACTGTATGCTGTTTAATATTCTCTAGCACGGATTTTTGGCTGCAACCCAGAAACACTTACATGGCATGGCCAGAGACATTCTCTGGATGACAAAACATTGCATTTGTTTCTTAATTTACCCATCTTCTTCCATGTTTCAAATGCAAAGTTACCAGGCCAGACAAAACTGTCCCACAAACATGTTCAGTTGGATAATGTCAGAATTGCAATGTCAGAATTAAAAAAAAAAAAGAAAAAAAAAAGAAAAAAGAAAAAAGATAGAAAAGCAAATCAAATAGGACATGGTAAGAATATCAATCAGTTAGATAAAGAACTTGATTAAGAAACTGTCAGCCACTAATTTCCTGGAACTAACATCAGGTTTTAGCAGCACTGGGCAGGTGCCCAGAAACAACTGAACTGCAGTTTGTAACGATGACACAGCCACATTTAAAGCCTAAGGCACTGTTGCTTTCCAGTTATCAGCAACAAAAGCACAGTGCACCAGCTCACATGCATCTTTGTATCCACCTTACAGATGTAGTTTCAGTGTTGTTCAGATTGCCATGTCAAATTTAAAGGGAGAAGATAGCAAAGATAAAGGTCACAAAGTGCTGTAGGCTCGCCTCATTTCTGCTGGTGTCCAGCTGACATGGTTATCATCTTTTAGAACTAGTGAGGACATAACACCTTTAAATTCATATTAATAAAAGTATTTATTAAAGCAAATAATTTATATTTAAGGATATTATTTCATTATGTAAATAATTCTGCTCTCATTCATCATTCATCTCATTCAGCTTTGGTAATACTGATCAAAGATGGAGATTGCACTAAAAATTTTATATATGCAAAGATCCATGTGTAAATCCAAAGGAAAAAATATTTTTTTTGTATTTAAATAACTGCATTTGTGAATGTAGTGTTGAGTTGTGCAGCTGACAGCTCCAACACTCAGAATAATTTGTCTAGAAACCAGGTGAAGCTTTTTCCATATTGCTGATAGCAGCTTGTATTTACTCTAAGAGATACTTTGGTTCTAGTCCAAAGCATCTACTGTCAGAGATAAAATAAACTAGCACACAAAAAAAGGGGTTGGCTGAAAGGTTTATTTTTAGCCCTGTTAACTTCTCTGTACCATTTTACCACACAACCCCGCAAACTCTTATCATGGCACTACTGAGTGGGTGGAAAAATATGGTGTCAAAATTTCTTAAGTGATCTTTGCTGCCAGAAGTGTAGCACACAAAATAACTATGTGGATCAGGAAAGCATCTACAACAGAAAGAAAAGAAATATTAATGGGATCTTTCTGCAACTCAATCATATTTAACCTTAGAAACTGCATTGATGAATTTGGATTCTCTAAATGTGTAAACTTACTCACTTGTGTGCTGGAGATGATTGCAGAGCAGCTACTCAGTGCAGTCAGAGTCAGTCTATTCCAATCATTTTCCAAAAATCTGTCTTCCCAAAACTTTTCTCTGTCACTTTCAAAGAGCACCAGCTAAGGCATACTGAAAATTACCCGAAACTTTTAAACTAAGAGGATCTAAACCCTCTTCCTTCTCCTTACCTATATTTTTCAGACCTGTATGAGAGCTTGTAATACAAGTATTAATGAGACAGCAGCTTTTTTGAGGTGTAAC
Organism: Callaeas wilsoni; assembly: GCA_013398955.1. Taxonomy (NCBI): domain Eukaryota; kingdom Metazoa; phylum Chordata; class Aves; order Passeriformes; family Callaeidae; genus Callaeas; species Callaeas wilsoni. The sequence continues at coordinate 65,934 of VWPU01020099.1, forward strand.
TGTCAGCTGGGAAAATTTATTAATAGATAGCAACACTGAGGAGAACCTGTGTGGAACCGAAACTAACACCAAGGCTTACCATAGCACAAATATGCTGCACATGGTTAACTTTGTCCTCTGGTTATAACATTACATCAACCCTCTTTGTTTTGCATGTCCTGTATGATGTATGGTTTGAAGTAGTATTTAAGTAGAGTGGCTTGATTTCTATCAGTTTTTTATGTAGCACTGCAGTTTTCTCCTCACTAGATTCATATGTGAGGGACTAAAAAGGATCATTAGTAAACAGGTCCCTCTATTTAGATTTGAATGCCTGCAGGCTTCCATTTGCTTAGGCTGAGACTTCTCAGGAAAAAGAAAATATAAAATATGGAATGACATCTTCTTCTAGCAGGAATGCCATGCTTCTTACAGACCACAGTCTGGGATGCCTCCGGTGCTATACAGGATTTGACTCTGGCAAATTATTCCCTGATGGCCAATTGCATTGAAATAACTCCAGATAAACTATTCCTTTTTATGTTACTTTTTTCCCCTTTAAATCAGAAAGCTTCAACTAATCAAAACAGAAATTCCCTCAAACAGATAAATCAGCTGGTAATGGGGTATTCCTGCTTATATTATCCTGTATAAGAAGGTTTTTGTAGGCCTAGTTCAATCTGCCACCTGGGAAAGCAGTGCCCAGAGGTAGAAGCTGTAGGATCCTTTGCTGCTTGGCCAGCACTGACCACGCAATTGCCCACTGAAGGGACAGTTCACTTTTTATAATCTACCAGCATGACTCTTGCTGTTATCATCACTTGTATTTGCAAACACCACTTCAGTCACAAAAATATGAATTGCAATCATATCCCTGTGTAATCCATGCATTATATTCCATGGCAGAACCAAGCAGGGAATGAAGGAACATGTACAAGCAAGGATAATTACCTAGTTGAACACATTTCACTTCCCAAACACACACACAAAACAAAATGAAAACCAGCTGCCATCATGTTTTACTGCATCACAGTTACTGTTTTTATGTGCTTCCCCTTCTGGCTTAATGTTGCAGGAAAATGGCTTTCACTGCAGTAGGACAGGTTCAATTGGCACATCACTAAATATTTATAGCCAAGGACGAAAAATAACCATCAGAAAATACGAAACAACCTTTGTTCATCCAATAGCTGAACATGACAGTTTCTGCAGTGATTTCAATGAGATGCAAAACAGGCTGTCTGCATAGAAAAATTGACCACCAGCACAGGCCTTCAGTATAACTATTTCCCAATACCTATTCTGGAAGGGCCTTTTTCACTCTTTTTCCTTTGTTCTTGAATGGTGTCTCCGTGTGGAGAAAATTATTGCTGAACAGCCAAAGTAAATTAGAAAAATTACCACAGTAAAATGTGATTTTTACATGATTCTACACCTGAGACTATTAATTGGCTGAAAATGCACCTATTATCTTCTTTTAAACCTCTCTATTTCCTCTTTCAGTTCTATGTTTCACTCGCGGAAATACAGCTTTGTATAGTGTTGCACCAAGCATAATTCATCATTACTACAGCAGTGAAGTGACTGAGCTGATTCTCAACTCAGCTATGGGCATTTTCCTGGTGAATAAGCAAAATAAGTAGAGATGCCCAATGGCATGCGAACAGAATAAGATTCTACAGGTCCACGTTGTCTAGAGCTATGAAGAAAAATAGAAAAAATAGATTTTTTTGGACAAAAATCTGTACCAGCTCTTGGGAAAGTTAGTCACTATCCAAGTTTCCTTCTGCTGCTGCTCAATCAGATCTGCTTAGAACTTGCACTCACTGCCAGTTTAACCTCTTCACACAGTACTCCATAGTTAACTTTGACTTGTTGCTATTGGAACGTTTCCTGCCACCACCGTGCACATTCTCTGAGCCTGAGACGTAAGAAAGTTCACAGCATCACAAAAACAGTGTTCCTCCTCAGGTTACATGATGAGTCAGTTACTGGCCATGGGACAAGACACCTTCTGTTGTCAAACTGGCTTCAGTTTACCCTGAACACAAGACACACATCCAGGACCAGGATTCTGCCAGGCAAAGTCCATCAGTTATGAACCTCAAAGAGACACAATTCAAATGAACTTGGGGCAAAGGAATACAAACAGTACATTCTATTTCTGTTTACAGCAAAGCAGAACCTTCGCAGTTGCTGCCCAGAAGACAAAGTAGCTGAAAGACAGCAGGCATTTCTCCTTGCATATAGAAACAGAACACCACTCAGCAAATCACTATTCTGTGATTTGGAACTCATCTCCTCTAACAATAAAAACCTTAAGAGAAGACTCTTGGCAGCACTATTAATTAGAAAGACAATTAAAGACTGTAGGACTAATATGATTTTGTTACTGCTCCACAGTGAAGCATCATAGAAGCAATTACTTTAAAACCATCAACAGCAAGCAAAAAAAAGTTTAATATACTCTGCAACACAGATCTTTTTTGCATTGAACAAGTTTCAGAAAACGAAAGCTGTAAATAGTTAACCAACAAAAACACCCACAGTTCAGGCCAACAATTCAATTAAATTCAAAGTTTATTCCGAAATGAATTTTTCTTTCATTAACAGCAGTAGGATGTTTTTCAAGATCATCACTTGTATCTTGAAACAAAACTTCAAAGATATTACATATTCACCTGAAATACATCATCAAACATTATTGAACCTGAAAGTATACAAAGAAAGTCCTTATTTCCTTCGGGTGAACAGTTACTATAAAGTCGTCTGAGGCCTCTGTGCTGTTGAAGAAACCTGTAAAACACAAAAGCATTGGTCATTTATTAAAGCAGCTTTACTCAAATGGACACATTATTCTATCACATCAGTTTTAACTCATCCCTTCCCTAAAAGCTACTGTTTGAGCAGATTCTCCTTCCTAAAACTCTAAGTAGTATAGAACCTAAGATGTACCCATTCATAATATTAAAATATACAACAATTTCTCTTCTTTTCACACACTGACTCCCACAGAAAATGTGCAATGACTCCACAGTCATTCACATTTTCTTCATTATGAATAAAGAGCAAGCAAGCTCCGAGCTGCAGGACAAACAGAGCTCTAAACTCTCACCTAGCCCATTCCAAAACCTCTGCTAGCTTTTTACAAGGCACCATATGTATGTAAGTGACAATAAGGACATTGTCCAAGCAACTAACTGGAAGGAGAAATAAAATGAGGTCACCCACAGCACTGGATTTGAGTGCCAGCCCTAACTTGAATCATATCCACAGAGTCCTTTAAGCTGATTACAGCAGAGATTTTTAACTGCAGCTGTCTGTTTTTCTGCAGCATAGGCTTAAGCTTAGATAAACACAACTCATCAGCATCTGATAAAATCAATCTGTGTCACAAGTGTGAATTCATAAAGTAGCCACTTCTATCTGGACAAAGAAAAAACTCCAGAAAAATTCCAAGATTTTAAACACTTCTAGGTAAAACAAGCCATCAGATAAATACAGCAGTCTGGTACTTGCAGGGAATCTTGGCTAAATGTCACTACCTGCAGCTGGTGACAGGTACCAGGTCTGTCATACAAAACAATAATACATTTCTAATCTTGCAACTTTTAAAATATCTTTAACTAGACTAATCATCAAGCTTCAACAGTCAACAACAATATGGACATCAACCACCTCATTCCACCTACTTTTGCCTGGATATTGTGCAGTCTTCCATTTCCACCGCTCCAAAGTGTTCACATCCCAGGTGCCTGTGAGGGATCGCTCTTCCACTGCCACCACTGATCCCAATCCCTTCAGCAAAGACTGTGAGTAAAGAAAATACCAGGAATCAAATGAGAGTTCATAGAGAATAGGATCAACTCACCAGCCTAGTACAAAGTAAGATCAGACAGAATTTTCAACTCCAGCTTTGGCCTGTTAAGTAGAGCAGAGACTTAAAAAATCTGTAAGGTCATGCAACACAAGGGCAAATACAGATTCACTAGGCTTCAAACTAAGAAGCTGAGGTGCTGAAAGTTTCCTCTGTGTTGTAGTACAGAGTCCATTAAAAGAGCTGAAACTCACACTCCCCTCTCTACTGAACCAGAGAATCCTAAACATTGTTCCCCATGTTTCTGTCATGACAGTCAAAATAATAAACCCCTGCCATGGATTATAAAGTAATCTACTTCCATAGGAAAGATCAAATGAACACAAAACTAAAAAAAAGCTAGTACATGATGGAAGTGACAAAGTTTGAACAACTCACAGAAATAAACTGTAGTGAAAAAAAATGTTTTTCTTCAATCCTGTCCACATTTCATTAATTATAGGTACAATTAGCAATAACTAAAGAAACAACAAAACAGAATCCTACTCTCTGCACTGGTTAAGGTACTGCAGGAAGAGTTACGCTACCAAGAGCTCAACAGAACCAGTCCTACCCATATTTAACAGATCTTCATGCTGTGCCTATGGCAACTTCATCTGAAGGAATGGCTTCTGTGTTGCAAAGCCAAGTAAGAAAAAAAGGCTCACTTCCCTCTGAGGTTAAAGTTTTACTAATACTTTTGTATCCACCTTTTGTGGACTTTATAGTATATCGGCTGTGTCATTCCGGAGCCATCTATCTCTGGAATAAAAACACCTCCGTTGGTATTCTGTCTTGAAGGGTTATATTTACCTTTAGATCTACTGTCACAGGCTGAGACAGCACAGGACTCTCTCCAACTTCATACAAGTGTCTAATTCTTAGCAGGACACGACTGAAATCTGCATCACCTTGCTTCTGTTTACCTTCAAAAGAAATAAAAATGCAAACATTTTCTTACTTTAAAAATAAACTCAAGCTTTAAATTTTTTTAAAACTTTACACTCTCATAAATTGAACTTAGTTCCTGTTTTTTAAAGTTAGCAAGAGGACTAATATCAAGAAATACCCAGCTCCCACTGTGGACAGGAATGTCACTAACAGGCATGAAAAACTCATGCAGGAGAAATACTTTACTATTTCAGTAGAGAAATCATACAGCAAAATTAGCTTTCTTGACTGATGAATTTAACACTTTGAATAAATAAAAGTACTAGCCACAGAAGAGAGGAAAAAAGAAAACCAGCTTATTTAAGTGTAACATCCAGCCACCTTTTTAAGGCACCTACCCATGCGGATGCTGAGGACCTGCTCTGCATGATTAGAGCTGTACCTCCACCCTGGAATGCTCAGAGTCTGGAGATGAAGATTAGGTGGCAGAGCTACAGGTGAATCATGGACTGAGTTCTGAGGTTGTCCAGGTAGCTTTGGTTTATCTCCTCCATGCAAAATAAAACAAAACAAACATTAAACACCCATCACACAGACAAGCCTGGCTAGGGCACTGTGGAAGAGTAAAAGGCTTTTTGCTTATTCTGCCAAGGCAGAGGCAAAGCAGATGATATGCTTTCTCCTCCAAGGCCTTCCAAGATACAAAGCAGAAAGTAGCATGATTTTAACTGCTAGAAAATTGTATCAGAGCTTTCCATTTCCATAAAACAAATCTCACTGCAGTTGGAAATTGCTTTTTCACTACCAGGCTTCAGTTTTAGTTAATAAGGTGAACAAATATTTTTAAAAGAATGACTCAAAAATGGTCATTAAGGACTCAGCATGCAGGAAGCTGATATATGGTGCACTAGCTACTTTGCACTAATTCCCTGTGTGAACATTTTGTTCTCATTAGATGCTTTAAAATTTATTTTCCTCTGAAAGTAGAGATAATTATATAACAAGAGAAACATTTCATATACTTGGACAACGTCCATGTTTGAAATTAATGCAAAGTAATTAGCAGGCTCTAAATCTGCCTCCTAACTCACTGTATACTAACTTTGCCACACAGGAGGCTTGAAGTCTGCATGTAAAAACTCAACAGCACAAATCAAAGCAACATAAACATTCGGATGCTAAAGATAGCATAGGAAATGGAATGATTACCTGATAATGCCCCAAACATTACTACTGGCCTATGCTCTAATGCCAGTGCACTTGTCTGATACAAAGTATTGGTGACAGCCTTGGTTCCTAACATAAGCCAAATTACAGGGCGAACCACTGAAGAGTCATTCAAAGTGAGGTTGTTATTCAGGTCCCACTGAAGGTTGTTCCATAGTCTCCTGTGTAGCATCACCTGTATTGGGAAGGTAAAAGTCACAACAATAATCAGCCATCAGGCTTTACTTATATTACCAGCAGCCATGAAATTATGCTCACCTAGAAAAAGAAGTAAAAATTTATACGTTACCTCAACTTGTCCATTCCCTTGACTTGATACACCATGAGCTCTTTCTGCAAGCAGTATCAGCCTTGTGGTATCATCTTCAATGTAGGCAGTCTGGACCATAGGATAGTAATTCTGTAAACACACAGCAAACCATGCAGAGATAATTTTAACCCAGGAAACAATAATGGAGAACAAAGGTAAGACACAGTTGACTTCGGATTACACCTCTGTGCCTACCCGAGCCACTGTGTTATTCACATACGCCTTGAACGGTCTTTTCTGCATCTGATATCCATTGTTGTCCGTGTAGAGAAGTTGTCTTGTGTTCAAATTTGTGCTTGTTCTTAGAACTGCTTCGCGATTGAATTCCAAAGGCCCAACACTGTATTCTTGCTCTATCCTATGGCAAAGCAGCTTTCCATCGTAGCCTTCTGGTACTGAATATAGCCTGGTATACACTGCATATATATAATCCTGAGAAGTAACATTGCTATAAAAATGAGAGGAAGGATGCAGAGTTTATAAAGTGGAGCACTTGACAGGTTATGACAAAACTTGCAAGGCATTCATGATGTCATCCTACACAGACAACTTTCTTGCTCATTTCCTATTTATTTTGTGTACAATTATTTTAAATTACAATTTAACTTTCAAATATACAGATATTCAACTAGAGTAAGTGATATCCTGTAAGTTTCCTTCACATTACAACGGTCAAGAGGATGCTTCATTTGATTACAAAGGCTCTGTTTTTCTGAAAATTAACAACAAATTTAAAAACTATTATGACTCCCTAAGCAACATATTTACATTGTACAGAATACATGCATTTTTTCAATCTGGGTGACATCAACCTTGATGCAAGAATTCCACACTACTTTCCAAAGGTCCTTCTCAACTACAGTCCTTGAGCAATGCCAAAAGACTTCAAGCAAACAACCAGATTTAAAAGAGGGTGAAGGGTTTATAGACTGATATAATTTTAACTCAGAAAAGTAGTTAGTTCATCAGGGGTCTGAATGACCTTATGTAGGATTTATTTCTTCTTTCTCTAGTTTGCTTGCAAGAAGGATATTCACAGCTATGAAAATTTATCATTACATCCAAGTTCCATCCATGTAAGATATTAGCTGCAATATTCATTGAGTTGTACAGAACCAGTTTCTCAACAGAAGCTGCATTAAAAAATGTACCACAGAAGATCACCCTAAAACAATCTCCACATCCTCCCTCCCTGCAGCAATATGTGCTTCAGAAGTGGGCCCATGTGAACCTCATGAAGTTCAGCAAGACCAAGTGCAAGGTCCTGCACCTGCATCAGGGCAATCCCAAGCACAAACACAGGCTGGGCAGAGAAGGGCTGGAGAGCAGCCCTGAGGAGATCGAGGATGTTGGTTAATGAGAAACTCAACATGAGCTGGCAAGTGTGTGCTCACAGCCCAGAAACCCAAACATGTCCTGGGCTGCCTCCAGAGCAGCACAGCCAGCAGGTCAAGGGTGGGCATTCTGCCCCTCTGCTTCCTCTTCATGAGACCCCACCCACAGAACTGCATCCAGCTCTGGGGCCCTCAATGTCAGAAGCACAAGGACCTGTTGGAAGGAGTCCAGAGGAGGGCCACAAAGATGATCAGAGGGCTGGAGCACCTCTCCTATGAAGACAATTAAAAAGAATCGGGATTGTTCAGCCTGGAGAAGAGAAGGCTTTGGAGAGACCTTATGGCAGCCTTCCAGTACCTGACGGGAAGCTATTAGAGAGCTGGAGAGGTACTTTTGACAAGGGCATGTAGTGATAGGACAAGGGGAAATGGATTTAAACTCATAAGAGTAGGTTTAGATCAGATATTAGGAAGAAATTCCTTACTCTGAGGGTAGCAAGACACCGTCACAGAACAACTGTGGATGCTCCATCCCTGGAGGTGCTAAAGACCAGGGATGGATGGGGCTTTGAGCAACCTGGTCTAGTGGAAGCTGTCCCTGCTCATGGCAGGGTGGGTGGAATGAGATCTTTACAGTCCTTCTAACACAAACAATTCTACGATTCTATGATTTACAGGAGGTGCTTCCTTAGCAGTACATTTAGCAGATGTATGACAGTTCTTTTGTCTAAATCTTAAACAGCACACAGAGCTCACTGTTCAGGAGTAACTGTACAGAAGTAACCTCATACATATCTAAAGAATTAAACATTCCACTGAAGGGAAGCTGTAATGGTGCTGTACCTGTAGAAATACTGTCGTATCTCTGTCATCAGGTTTCCAGACATCACTTCCAACCCTACTGCTTTTGATACTGGAACGGCTGAAGCATTTGGACCAAATAAGTAGTTATCTGAAATGGGTCCTTTCTTTGTGTCTCCATTTACATGGTACTCAAGGAACTCCTGGGTGAACTGGACAGTCTGGTTAGTCTCCCTGAGAATCCACAGAAGAGTAAAAATTATATTACTCACACACACATTTTGTACATGATAAATGCAAAGCTGAACTGCAACAGGAATGAGGCTGGAAATGCAAGGAAAGAAAAAATCTGTTTCTTCACAGTGGATTGATTTTGCGAGACTGAGTAAATGAGGACAGCAAAGAATTAAAGTGCTTTCCACTAAGATATAAGTAGGTTTGTCAATAAATGGAGTTTCTATGTAATTTTCTATTTTTGTAGAAGAGAAACATCTTAAGATTAAACATCATCTATATTACCTCATTATTTTGATGCCAGAATTGCTACAGGATTAAAACTACCCATTTCACAAGCATGAGGTACACTGCACTGCTCTAATGAATAATTAGGTTCATTTAACTTCGTAGCTAGGTAAAATCAGCAGGATGCAAGTTTCCATGTTTAACACTGGTAACAGTAAAATCATCAGGGTAGCAACATTTACAATCATTCAGTACAGAGATATAGTACTACTATATCTCCTCCTCTCTCCACTGAAGCTTACAGTTGAGCTATCCATGAGTTATTATCACAATTTTTAGAAAGTCATTTGAAGGCAATTTAAGATGCTGCTCTCAGCTACCTGCTCTGCCTTTGGCAACTTGCTGTGAAAACGGGAAAAAATCACTTCATCTAGCATATAAATTTATACTGCCAAATATTCTATCTCGTGTTAATACAGCTACCCACAATTTGTAATGTGGAGAAAACATCCAAATGTTTTCCACTACTCCTCTTACGAGGCACTTCCAGTGCAGGGGCAGGATCTAGAAGCTCTAACTGTTGCAGTTGAACTTAAAAGGCTTCCCAATTGAAGATCCCAATTTTTTTTAACCTTTCCTCTCATTCCCATGCCCTGTGAGGCATCATTCCTTCCCATTATCCCACTGCAAACTTTCTGAAACTCAAGCATTTTGAGCTTGTCTGAAGGCTTGTGAAGAAAGTGAATATCTCATTTCCCCTACGTGCTGAATTCCAGCTCTTGCTGCCTGCCAGAACAGAATGGAGAAAACCGGAATCTCAAGTTAGACTTTTGTTCTTCTGCACTATATTTCTCATAGAATCTGGAGACAGTTATGATCTGGAGGCATTCTGAGAAAATACTCCAAGGCTCTTAGTTAAGGTCCAGCTATACTTTTAAAGCTGATTTTAACTGTACTGGACAACAAGTTCTTGCTCTAGGAGGCAGAATTATGAACAAAACTACAAAGGTGAAAGAGATCTAGCCATCACCACACCCATGTCAAAGGGGTCAAATATTCCATCACTATATAGTAGGTGAAAATCTGAATACTGAGCAGGCAAAAGGCAGTACAACTGCACTGCAGCTGAAGAAATTGGGCCAAGTTGCATCAGCTGAGACCGACCATCTGAAATCCTCAAATCTCACCTAAATCTTGACAATTCTTCCATTTTATCTGCCTGAGTAAATGGAAATTCCATAGTTAAAAGTTTCCTTTCAAACAGTTTTGTAGTTTTCTACCACAGAAAGAGTGACATGGGACTTGCAAGACACTACTCAGTATAAGCTCTTGCTTTATCACTTAAGGCTCACTGCGTAGCCATAGTGTATGTGCTTACTTTGTAATTTTTAATAAAAATGCACACTCATAAACATCTTTTGTTCTAAAGTCACTAAAACTCTGCTGATATATTAGTTATTACTGTGATACGTTATCTTAGACCAACTGCAAAGTTAAATAGGGCAACATCACAGAACTAGTATGGAATCACACCTGTGTTAGTGTTGAAGTGTCCTGTAAGAAGGAGGGCATGTGAAGTAGGGATAAAAAAGAATATTAAAGACTGTAAAGAACATTTTGTTAGTCGAGTCTTGGAATTAAGACACATAATACAGTCCCTGGACTTCTTTCTACGAAGTGTTTCACAGAATCTGAAACATTACTGAAAACAAGCAGGCAGTCTCACCTCTCTGTGATGCTGTGCATCAGGTTGGTGTTTTGGTCAAACACGATCTGGTAGCAATTGTTAACCACAGGAAACAACTGTTGACTTCGCTGATCTGCACCAGTTAAGTCTCTCCGCTTGTACTTGATTGATCTCCCAATAAATGCAGACTGTTTACCATTCAAGGGTTTAATACTGTATTTTCTGTAGCTCAGACCACTAATTGCAACTAGAATATACAGATCATAGGTAGACTGGGATTCCACCGAGCTTTGAACCTGAACATTAGCATACACAAAAATGCTTCATTACAGAAAATTAATTAGCAAGGCAATTACCTTCATGTGTTGTAAGCCTTAAATTATAAAAATCAGCTTCTACTTTAATAATAAGTTTCTAAACATGCCATTCTCATAATTCTAAATTATAATGTAGATCCATGCTGCTTTTAATTGGGAACTTGGTGAACTTGGATTAAGCTGAGCCTTTCCAGTGAAGCAAAGAAAGTCATTAAGCAAATTAAAAAGGTTATTTTAATGTGAACATGGAATCCTAGATTTAAGATCACACTGCAAAATGTCTATATGCGCAGATATAATCATAAATTAAATTGATCAGTCTAATGGCAGAACAGAGAGTGAAACGCAAGAGACATGACTAGTGCAAAAAAGAGAAAACTCATGACAAGAGGAGGAAGCACCAACATGCACCCTCACCTCAGGGAAGGCACATGGAAAGGAGGTAGAAGCATGTAACATCCTTTTGAACAGTAAACAGAACACCAGCGTTATGTAATACTGAAATACCTTAAAAATCAGTTTTTAATCATCTTTCAATTACATCTATCCTGCCCGTTAATGGTATACACTTTAACACTACTTTTGATTTGGAGAAAGAAAACGGGACTAGATAAATACTAAACAGATTCTATGGACAAAGAGGCTAGTTATGACTAACAAGCAATTCAAGCGAGCTGTTTGTACCTTCACACTGTGGACTGACATACGTCCAGTTACACCACAGACAACCAAACAACAGTGGCATCAACAGGGTCTTCTCCCCTTCTTTCCCTTCACTATATAACTCGTGCATGTGGTACAGAAGGCAGCAGAGCACTTGTCAAAGCTTTAGTTCCTCTCAGCCACATATTCACACCAATGTCCTGAGCAAAAGTTTTATTTCTCTCAAAAGGAAGGAGTGTGTAATATGAATGCACTTTTGAACTGCACATACTGGAATCAGAAAGACCTCAAACCACCTTGTCATAACTGCTAAAGAGATTTTACTCAGCCTCAAGTGACTATCCATATGCATATAAGAGTAATTTCTAGCAACAGAGAGTACAGATCGACTCAGTACAGAGAGTTTCGCCTTTTTAAAAGAAGGGCAACTTGCCTTTCAGGCATCCTAAATCCTGAAAAAATGCCTTGAATACATGTCAATCTCGTCTTTGTATCTTACAAGACTGAAGTAATTCAGGCAGAACGACCTCTGGGAAGTAAGTGACTGACAGGCAAGCATGACCACGTGCCGACCTGAAGAGCCTGATGGTTTCCAGATGAAGGTAGTATGGTCTTATTCCATCACCTGTACATATACAGGAACAAGGGACAGCTGCTGTGCATCACCACCTGACTTCAACGTGCCTTCATGCACGGTCACAGTCATAAGCCACAGGTCATAGAAACTCTGTCCAGCTAGCAGAATTTGCTGAGCTATCTGGCATCTCAGGGACAAAGGGGAGCATCTGGAATTGCGTCAGGCCTCTTCAAGCCTTACGTGCAGGAAGAATTCCTGGAGGTTTATCAAGCCACTGATGATGATGCATTCTGTACAGCAGATGCTACTGAGAAAGGCTAGTGTTAGCTTTCACTTGAGGCCACTTCCTTCCCTCCCAGGGAACAGTGGGCTGTGTCTTGGAGCTTGGCTATGACAGAATGAGCCATCCAATGGCAGCTGACTGACACCAGTTTCTAAGACCTACATTTCTTAATTCTCTTCTTCTCCCTCCCCAAGGCAATCTGTCAATTGTACAAACAGGGCTGTCAATTGTAAGGCAGCTCTTCAACATAAAAGGATTTATTTGAAACAGTGTTTTTTAGAGAAAGAAAAATGAGGTAAGAAGCAGCAGGTCACACATAGCAGACATGCAAAAGGCAAACCAAACACACTACAAGAGCAGCACGTCCTTTTAGACAGTAAAAGAGTCTCTCTGTTGAGAGAACAAGCAAGTAAAAACAACCCTTGAAGGACAAGTAGGAAAATCCCACTTTGACAGGAGGTAGAATCCAGTCAATGAAAACTGACAAGTGAGAGAAAAGTAACAGAAAGAAACAAAGCTGAAGTACCTGTGCTGGTACAGAACGTCCCAGTTCATCGTATACACTCATTGCCTCATTGCTGACAGAAACCGTGACAAAGGTAGTGATGTTCCATGCCAGTGGATTATAGACAACAACATACTGGTCAACATCTGTAGCGCCTTTGTGCATGCAAACAAACAAAACTACCAGTCACTACATTATGTATTTTTAAAATGTGATATTAAAAAGCATTTGAGAAATCTGTCTACGTACAACTATCTTACAAAATTTTAACATAAAACCCTGCAGTAAAACTTGATGATTGAAAAAAGGAAAGCATTTTATAGTCCTTCGTAAAAACCTCTTCTGCTTTATTCTTCTATTCTCTACCCAATCAAAAAAGACCATGTATTCAGAAAATGACACCTGAGTTGAATGTAAATGTATTTAGTGAAGATAAGCTGCTTACAACTCATTGTCATGCAGTATTAACTTTATCAGAGTTATACAGAAGATCAAATGAGAAGCCTAGTTTAAAAATAGCCCTGTAAAAATCCAAATCGGTCTGTTGCACAGCCCATAGCACTGCTTACATCTGACAGTTTAAAAAGTTTCCGAAGTAAAGATAAAAGGGAGTGTACAGTCTTTAGAATAGACTTCTTAAAAATCCTTTTACATTTTTTACACAAGCTGGCAGTACATTATAGCAAGAACATTTCTTGACTCTGACTGTGCTCCTCACCACGTAATGCTCTGTTGCAGAGTAAAGTTAGTTTAGTGAGTACTCTGATCAGCACCTCTTCCTCCCCTGTTTTACATTTGAGGTCTGAATCTGAGTGCCAGGTCTAATATATGCACTGAGGTAGGGTTCTGTCTAACATCAGCTGAGAAATCCTGGGTCTCATAAGGCAAACAGGATTTTCTAGCCATGGTTCACAGAACTCAGATGTACATAGTACGTTGATTGTTTTGGAGGAAAACATGATAGCTTTCATAAGGTAGCTTGAAAATTGGAAAAGCTGTGCAAAAAGTACCTGGTTTTCCTGAGCCTTTAGTGTAAACAGAAGAATAGACCTCTCCATTCTTCTTTGCATTGTTGATATCGAAGATTATGGAAGCCATTAGCTTCTTTACATTGAACATTCCATACATCAAGTTATTCAAGTACATGTCCTTCACCTTGGGAGACTCTGTGCCTGTTATACCATCGTGGTGCTGGACCTTATATTTAAAAGTAATTTGAAAAGTGCAACAGGATGACAACCTCAGGTTTGCATTTGTATTAACATAATAGTCCACTAAACTTCAGACACACAACTTAAAACAATAAGGGACCACAGCTATATTCAAATTCACATTTTGCCTACTCCGAATTTCTATATACTGCATGAAATGGTCAAAGACAAGATGCATACAGATTTCCCTCAATACACATTCCTCTTTTAATATACTAAAGTTACATCCTTAGAGGAAAAAAAACCCCAAGTTACCAAAACCAAGAATGCAGCAAATATACTGTAACGAGACAGGTTTTTCATTTCCTACTAAGATCTGGTCATTACCTTAGCAGACAAAATAATTATTGACAGCAAAAGCACAGAGGACTGCAAATAGTTCATGATACGAGGGTAATCACTTAGCTGCTGAACTTTGAAGAAACAAATCTATCCTTCCTCTTCTAACTTGCAGAAGAAGAGATTATCAATAGTTTTCAATTAGTTCCATTTTTGTTTGGTTTTTATTTTAAGAACAATTTTGTAAATAACAAAACTAGTATTAAGAAAAGGAATTTCATATGTTTGAAACCACATACTCTCTCACTGGTTGAAGAGAACATTTGCCAGTAACCATGTCTTGAATGCATGCTTAAGGGGCTGAAGTCATGTTTCAGGAGTTTTTTGAAAAACTGTTTTATTTTTACTTATGACTTGCAAAAGGAGGGGAAGTGATTTCCAAAAACATAAAACCAACTTTGAGACACTCCAGCTGAAATGCTCATGCAGATTTTACATTTGAAAAAGAAACATTTTCATTCAAATTAGAAAATAAATAAATCTTTACCTCTGAAACTGCCCATCTAAGACTCTGAAGTTGCTTTAAGGCTTTACATTTGCAAATAGAACCTTCTGGGTGTTTCCGGACATACTGTGTGAAAAAGGATTCTCCAGCATAAAGCAGTGAACTTGCTCTCCTTGCAATTCCTTTTAATGTGCTCCGAGAAGTATAAAACCCAGTCCATGCTTGGAATGGTTCTGTTTAGAGTGGAACAGATCCAATACACATCAAAATACCACTTCATTTATTCTACTGCTACTACTACTGTTCAGCTTCTTACATGAATCCTACAGGGGGTTTACACAGCAGCCACCAAGTAGAAAGGTCATAAAGCCTACAAAGAAATCCAGCCAGGAACATGCACTTTGGAAAACTATCATCTCTCCTACAGGCCTAGGAACATGCTAGTTTGGTACAAAGTCACTACCAACCAAGTTAACCTGTGTTTACGGAAACTTCCTCCTTGCGGATCTGCACAAAAGAATTTTCAAGGTTTTACTGAAGCATTTATTATTAGTAGTTGTTAATAAAATAGATTACAATCCTTGGTAACTGCTTGATACACACACTCTACATTTCAAAGGGATTTAGCTCAAATTTAATTTTCTCAAAATGGAGTAGAAACAGTGATGTGATGACTCCAAACTACTGCAGCACTTCAAACTACAAAGATGCCCTCAAGTGGTTACTGGAAAGTATTTCAACATTCCATTTGTGTTAATGTTTCAGTATCCCACAGAGTGAACTAGGAAAACAAATATTTGTTTTTAAAACCTTCAAATCTCTCCTTAGGTGTGGGAGTGTGTGTTTGTTTGGGGGTGATTTCTTTTAAAATAGACTAGTGATAAATAGGTTTTCCAGAAAGAAGTTGCAGAAAGTGTTTTCTAAAGAGCATACACACAACTGTAATAATCTGCTATCAGCCCAAGATCAAAGGCAACAACTAGAAAATAGAATCTTTTGCTCAAAAAACTTTAGAACAAATTATTTTTGGCCTGAAAGGTGCTAGAGGTTTGAACAGAATTAATTCCATTTTAGTTTTCAATGTTACAAGCAGAAGAACCACACATACGTATCAGCACAGTACAAGGAATGCAGAGTAGAAGGAAATACTTGTCTGGAACTTAAAACTTGAGTTTCCATATGTCATAAGTGACACTGAGCCCAATAAGTGACTCACAAAAAAAGGGCATAGCAAGAATAAGAGAGGATTAATCATCAAGAAGCAAAACAGTATGTGGGAGAAAGTGCACTCAAATCTATACTGCAATTGCAAGGCACAGAAAGCCATTTGGGGGAAAAAACTACATCTATGTGTGGGCACCCACCTGGAACACTGAAGGTGCTGCTATTATGCAAGCTAATAGCAATTGACTCTTGCAGGTAAATTATGCCAACAGATAAAGGAAAGAGCCCAGATGTGAAAGGATATTAGCAGTTAGAAGTGGCAATGCTTTTATCAGAAAGCTGTTAGGTATGACATGATCCCGAGAGGGAGGTGAGGGAGTCAGGGATCAGTCCATGCAATGATTCACAAGAAGCAATGGTTATTTTTATTCATTGAAAAGTTAATAGACACATTACAGAACAGTCTGAAAAATACGTACACAGCCAAAAATTGTGATGAAGCAGTGGTAGCTACAATTGCACAGAAAAGTGTTTTAATCAAACCAATGATATTTTAATAACAAACAGGCAATAAAATAAATTAATGTATTTAGAAATGGAGAAGTTGGCTGTGTCTTATCTCTGCATACTTTGATATGGAGTCTAAAAGGGTAAATTTGTTGGGGAAAAGAATTAAAAATATGACAGGTATGGCATGACTTTTTTTGTATTTTTCTAGTACTTTTCAGCTCTGCTTGAAAAGCTAAGTGCAGCATGTAAGATGCAAGCAAGCAACAAGGAGCTGCAAAGAATTTGTGTAACACTGTATTACAAAATTTCAGAAACACTAACAGTATTTTTACTTTTTTACACTTCGGTTACAAGAGAATTTTTCCCACCCTAGAACTTAAACTGTTTTCCTTAATGAAAAAGGCAAGACCTTCTCCTATAGGAGACTTTAGGGGTTCATCTCCATTAGTATTTTCTTTGGATCAGGTCATCCTTACCTAGTATGCTTTGCTTTCTATAAAAGATTGGATTTGGAGCTCACGAACTGGATTCCTGATGGATGCAACAAGCATTAATGGGCCTTCAAGTCTATATGACCAGATTATGTATTTCCTGCAATTATGTAGAATGTGGACATCAAATCCTCAACATTGACTGTTTCACTTTGGGAACCCACATCCCACTGTGGTAACACAGAAGTACTCCAATAGCTTTCAGATTGCCTTGGTCCCTTGGCTACCTGGAGCTTCTCCAGACATTCACAGATCACTCCACATGACATTTTCCACTTCTGGTTTAAGCTATGCATAATCCAGCTCTTTTGAACATGGATGGGACATTGTCCTATTTGGCCACACACCCATCTTTTTTACACAACTAAGTTGTGATCAACTTGTCTGTTAATTACACCTCATAGAGTGAACTAATCTTATAAGAAGGCATTTTTCTTCTTTATTTCTTATTTTCTCTTATTAAAATTTTACATATGAACATTTGAGGCAGACATTAGGCAGCTGTGAACTTAATTACCTGATGAATACGGAAGAAAGTCTTGAGAGTCCCGAATTTCCCATGTAAGATTCCTGCTATAAACCGCTTGGAAGTAATCACTGACAGTGGCGTACTGGACAGTGACTCCAAACTCATCAGAATGCTTGTTAATATAATCCACCAGCAGGTCCATGTTAGAGTACTGAACAGATGCATTAAAGAACTGTTTGTCACAGCCCTGAAATTCCCAACACAGAACAGCCAAATGAATTTGGGTCACATTATTAAGGAGGATCATTTTTAACACTAGTCTATGTTCCAGGGGTATTTCTTTTGATTTTGACTGCCCATATAACTAATATTATTTACAAAACTATCAAGACTGGGCAGGGTTACTCGCACAGATTGTAATAATGAAAAAATTGTGAAAAACCATAGAGTTTTAGAACCATATACTCTCTCTATGTCTTTACATAGCATAATCACAAGCACAGAAACCCAGGAGTTAGAGACTGAAATTTTCTTACATTACTGCAAAACTGCGGGTTTGGATCTAGATGTTAGGGATTTATTTGTACTATTCAAAACTTCTCCCCATTCCAGCACAATTTTCACTATAGCACAATTACAGAGTGTTATATTCTACTTCTCACTCTCTACAAAAATAATAAATTCAATATTAGCAGCAGTGTCATAAACACAGGAGAAAAACAAATCAGTGACTCAAAGCTGCATCAGTCAGAAGAAGTTTTTCTTTGTAACAGTAGATATTGTGGTGAAATAGCCCATAAAGAACACACATAATCCTTTAATATCATAATTATGAGACCTATGAGCATCCATCAAAATTAGAAACCAGACTGTACATTCAGTTTAGGCAAAGTTATTCTTTCCTAAGGTCTTGAAAACAGCAAGAGTACATCAGTGCCATGCGTACATATAGGATGCAATTAACACAGTATATTGCTGAAGAAAGTGTTTGGATATATGCAAGCTGGCATATACTCGCTTATGGTTCTAACAAAAATACAAAGACTGTATAAGAAAATGATTACACATCTGTTAGAAAAGACTATGTCTACCTAAAGTGTCATACACTTTCCTATAGTGCTATAATTTTTGTTAACACAGAGTTATGTTGGGCTAAGCAGTTATAAAAGGAGATCACTTAAATAGACAAAGCAAGCGATGAAAAAAGGAAGCAATACTGCAATATATAGTTTTGCAAGAGGTTATCTTTACAGTTTTGTCACTTTTTTTTCTATATTGAGTAGGGTGGAAGACTTGATAGACAACTGGCAGGCTATACAAGGAAATTTTAAATATAATTTCTAGTCAGTCATTTGGACCACAATTGGTAGAAAAACACTTGATGTCACATGGTTTGTACCAGCATTTCTGCAGCACCTACTGCAGCAAGTACCATCACCCTGCACTCCGTAATGTACCTTCCTCTTCTAGAGCAATCACTCATCAGGACTTACCCATGGCCACAACACGTCCCCTGTCCGGAACCAGGCTGCTCTCTCCTTAATGTTTGCCACCATGGTTTGTGCGTACAGGTGCAGGTTAGCATCTGTGACAGGGAGACTCATGTTTGGATAAACACCATCTTTTGGCGGATCTGGGAAAGTTGCAAATCCATTCCAAAAAAATCCTGACCTAAGTAGAAGCAGAAAGCAATAAGCTGCAAACACAATTTACTCAACCGGGAAAAACACATCAAGAAGTGGTGGTATAAAATGTACATATCCAGGGAATAAGAGGCAAAAAAAAAAAAAAAATCAGTTTATATTCATTGCTGGTATTTAGGTTTAAGTATTTATTTGGAGGTGGAGGTAGGGGGAAAAGTCTCCAGTTTTCTTTCAACACTGTACAACTTTTCAAGTCCCTGCTGCCCGGTGGCATAGAACAAAGATATCATAGGACATAGCAGCAAGCTTTTTAACAATGAGGATGTTTCCCCCAAGCAGACTTAATTTTCAAAGAGTATTTAACTGAATAAGCCAGTAAGCAAAATAAAGTTTTCGAAAGTTCTCAGATTTCTTCTCAAAATAAATGGAAAATTTTAGTTGCTTTAGTTTACACATGGACAATATAAACAATCGCAGCTTAAGATAATGCTGAAAATCTCCCATAGAAAATCAATTAGCAATAGCCAAGTCCCTACTGAGCTTCCTGGAGCTTTTAAATCTACACTCCCAAGCAGAGAAAAAAGACCCCAGTGCTGCTTTGGACATTTTCTCTTTACAGTAATTAATTTGTTTCACATTTTTATTCTATTTTTTTTAATAAGGACTGACATTTTAAGTCAGTCACTATATTTTAAGTAGATGAAAGCCATACCTATGTTTCAAGCCTCCTGGTAATGTAAGAAAACATTATTTTTCACATCTGTCAATATTTAGAGGCATTTTTAATGCCTGTCAGTAGTAAGTGTCACTTTTGAGAATTCAATTGTTAGGTATGGAGCAAACTTCATTTATTATGGTGGAAAGCTGGGGACGCTTAATAATCCTTACTCAGATCTACAGAGTCTAGACATCTCCTTGATCTACCACAGGTCAGGAGAAAGCAGTAGGATACTGTTGAAAGAAAACAGTCAAAGAAAATGCTTAAACCACAATAATATAAACTCTCAGAAGTGGACAACATTTCTGCATATTTGGGAAATCTTTGGACCTGTTTGAAAAAGGTAATTGCGATGGAGTACAGTAGCTGTATTCATCCATAACATGGGTGAAGATCTCCTGTCTTTCAGATAAGGAAGGAGAGCCCTGCCATACAAACTGAAGCTTCTGGAAAACAAAAAGAAGGTAAGAAACCATTAACCTTGATGACATGCACAGAAATACATCATTAACAACTTAAGACTCCAGAGTTCCCATTTTCCCTCCCACCACTTTTAATACTTTTAAGTGCTTTTTCTGAAGACCAGCCAGTGGTACCCCAGGCAAGGTCACACACTATATAAAGGAGGCCACATCAGTGCCTCTTTCCATTAGAATTGATGCAGAAGGAGACGAGGCAGCACACTGCCAGCATACTAAAATCCAGAGATAAGCCTGGCTTATCATAGCCATTATACCTCAGTTGTTTCAATGGAAGCTGAACACCTATAAGCTAGAAAAGATCCAGATGCAGTCTGACTGCATTGTAGTCAGTGGGAATCAATGTTTAACCAACTGCAGTAAAATTTTACTGTTTTGGAAGCCTTCAGACCGTTAGGGGCCAGAAAAAAGACCCAAAACAACTAGCTGGGCAAAGATTGTCAAAAGCTCATAAAAGATTTTAACAGAAAGGAAGTACTGCAAATCATTGCAAACACAAGGTGGTAGGTCCTGGCTTCACTAAATTCCACATGAATTCTGTCGTCTTCTTCAGAGACACTTGAGTTTTACCCACAATTCATAAAAACTGCCTAGTGCCCAAAACACGGTAGTGAAAGCCCCTTATTTTCACATAATGTAGTGAGTAAAACTGATGACAGATCAGGGTCCAACACCGTGGTATGAAAACCATTTACTGTGTATGGGACACTGCGCGAGAGAAGGCAGAACATGAAAGAAAACCTGAATTCAGCAAAACCATGACTAGCTGCCACTTTAACTCACCTAGAAACATTAATTTTACAGACACAAATAAATGTTCCAAGCCTGACAACACTGTGCCCACACATACACATTACACCTTAAAACCGTTCACATAAAACCCAACGGATACAAGATTTTCTCAGGGAACTCTGGAACTCCTTCTAGATGTCTCTGGTTCAAACACTCCTAATTCAATGTCCATTTAGACTTACCCATTTGCCCACATTTTGTGTCTTCTTCAGGCTAGACTACATTTTATCATTGACCAGAAGTCATGAAGAGATTAATTGACCGTATAACACAGACTTAATAATGTTTCACCATTACCACATGCAATCAGCATGTCCCATTTAAGGAAGAAATACCTACATTTTCTTGCACAGATGAGAGATATTTTATCTTAATGTTATGGTTTAGATTACTGTAAGTAGAGGCCAGCAATGGTTTTATTTCTAAGGGTATTTTTACCTTGTTTTTCTGCATGTCAGCCTTCAGATCATAGTCAATACGAGAAATAAGATGAGCATTGAAACCAGCCAGAGCAAAAAGAGTTGGTGTTGTAGCTGAAGCTCCGAAAGGATCAACATGCCAAGAAAACTGAGGCCTGAAGCCAAAAGTTTCATACAAAAATCCATGACCTTCTGCAAAGCAAAATTTGTTTAGGTTAGGAACACTTCTAAAATCTAATTTCATAAGTTTAACAGGCATAAGGTGTTACAAGTAAGCACGTGAAGGACAGCTTCTAGTTCCTGTTTTCCAAAGCATTCAAAGTTTTGGGAATTTAATAATTCACAGTAAAAAGTTTCATACTGACAGTGTTTATGTTGCTATGCAAGGAATAACTTATTAACATTATAAAAGATGAATAAAAAAAAGGAACTGTGATTACAGACAGGTCAGGGGAAAAGTACATAGACACAGATTAGATTAAGGCTAATAGCCAGGTTGGAGTCTGCATGAAAACAACAACCTGGGATTTAGTTTAAGTTTGCTCAAATCATAAAACCAATTCTCAGAAAATTTCAGTCTCATACTAATGACAAAGGGACAAGGAAGCAAGCCGTCCACTAAACAAAATTAGCATGAGCATGATTATCAGCCATATGAAAAGCAAAAAGCCAAAGGTTAACAGTGATCTTGACACAAGATGTTATTTACAACTAATGTTACTAACTTAGTTACTAATGTTACTAATATAGAAATGAGTTTTGGAAAAAGAATTCCTCAAACTAGAAAGCCCAGACAATAGAATAAACCCAGAAAAATCATTTAAATCAAAGTAAAACAACCGGGAAAGCAGCAGATTTTATTTAGACCTCAGGTATACTGCACTTGGAGACTCATAATTAAAAAAAAAAAAAAGAAAAAAATAAAAAGAAAATTGCAGATAATTCTTTCATAGTTACAGAATTATGCTTAGAACTATTTGAAAACACAATCATATCTTCCCTGGTTTGGAATAACTTCATTTCAAATTGTAATACCACATTTGAATAAGTGAGGTTGCAAGGCCTCTTTTCACTTCATCTTTCCCATGGTTAATGCCTTCCCTAGCTAAAATATTCACAATGTGTTTAAGTGTTCTGATGGAGGCATATTTGATGCAGAGTTTTCTAGGCTCCTCCAAAGCACTGGAAGTCTAGACAGACAAGAGAAGACATGAAATTGAGACCCCAAACATCTGCACTGGCTTTGTCTTTGCAACTTGAACTCCACACAATCCATTTTCTTTGTATGCACTCAAACTGAGAAGAGTGCTTTCAGGAAAAACAAATGGGAATTTTAAAATATATTACTACTTTTGTTCATGATGAAAAAATTACAAAACTTGAAATTTCTTTTTTTTATAAAGATTATGTTTACACAGAATTAAATGTTAAATTAGAAATAATGTCTTTTCCAGCTAACTCCAATGAACAGAAAAGCTGTGTTTGTGTTTAACAAAAGGACTCTTCAATCATTTTAGTATTTTATTTGGAGAAGTCCTAGGTTCAGTGTTCTAAGCTCATAAAACAACCTTTAAATGTGGGAGTCAGATGAGAGCAAAAAAAAGTTCATGTTTTGGTGAAGAGTGTACTTCTTCCTCTTGGCCAGAGCGTACTGAGGTACAGAAGCAGCTGCTAATCCTGTGCTCCTGATAAACACTGACAAGCAAGGAACAAGGCCAGTGGTGCTGTGCAGTCAGATGCAGAGAGTAACAGAAGAGTTTTCTGTTCCTTTGCTCTCCCACAGAGAAAGCTGCCCAGAGCGTAGCCCAGGGACAGGCAGAGTTTCCATCAGCCACGGCAGCTGGTGCTAAGGCATCCCCTTCCTGCCACTGCCTGGTAACAGAGACATCTCCAGCACGCAGTGGCACCAGTTACCCTGTTTCTGTTTGCATCAACCAGTGCAAACAAATCTGTGTTCTAAAAGACTCTTTAATCCGTCAGGTGGACAGGCATAACATACAAATGACTAGAGGCAGAAGCTGGAAGATTAAAATGGCAAATAGTGCATCTCTTGGAAATATGCACCTCTTTCTAACAGAAGATGATAACGACTATGAATGGGGGTTTCTTCATCAAGGAAGTCTTTCAACTGATTTTATTTGAGCTCAGTGACATTCCATGGCCCCCATTCTGCAGAAGACTTTGCCTAAACAATACAACTTCCCCACACTCTGAATTGCTACCAGGTATCTTCTTGAAGAGTGTTTCATACCCTCAATTTCACAATCGCTATCTTCCAGGAACTTAAGCTCTCAAACACACACACAAAAAAGGCCTCTGCTCCAAACAAGTTTATACCTGACAAACCAGCTTTTGGTAACCTTTGTGCTTGCTGCAGAACTGTCATGTCAAAACTAATGGGTTTTTGTAAGCAAAGGTTTTTATGTGAATAACATACCGGCAAGCAAAAAAAAAAAAAAAAAATTAATCCGTTCTTAAGAAGTCAGAAAATAATAGCAATTTTGGAGAGGAAAAACGAAAACCAAACAAAACCTCCAAGGTCATAACAATGAAAAATAAAAGTTAAATGCAAATATGCATACCCGTCAACTGTAAAATTTGATCATCAATTAGTGTCACAGCTTCATCATGCATCACTTGCCCTCCAATGACAAATTCCAGTCGTCCCTCCTGAAGCAACTGATGGACCTACGATATTGAAATTAAGACACAGAACATAAGCATCATTTCAGTCTTATCCAAAAACTGCAAATTCATTTGATATCACAGCGCATTACCTAGACAGAGCATTTGTCAAGAAGGCATCCAGGACAAAAAGTGGGATAAAAGGCTGTCTGTACCGAGTGCAATCTAAAGGAGAATAAGGGGAAGAAAAAGCATTCCAAGGTGCTGCACAACACATTGATTTATCCAGCTTACACTGAAACCAGATAACAGGAGCAAAGGATGCACTGCCAGGTAGACACTGACCTTTTGGTGTTTCTCAGTAGTGCTGTTACTGTGCCTTTTTACACTGTCTGAACACCAGACACTGCACTGGCAGCAGCCTGTAATCCTGCCTCAAGGCAGATAGAGCTGGAGGATTAAAACAGAATATACTAATGCTTCTTCCAAAATCTTCCTCCTGCTGCATCCAGCTTGGCTTAGGGAAGGCACTTGGTGGCTGGATGAGGGAGCAATATGCAGCTCCTTGCAAGCAGCAACGGAGCCCCAGGCAAGCAGTAATATTCAGGCTCCCAGGGTTTCCTTCAGCTGGAAACCTAGATCTGTGGCATCCAGGAGAGAGACAGACTGTGTCATCACACCGTGGCCACAAACATCTCTTCTCTACTCCATACGCATCTATCTTGCCTTTGGGGCACAGACAAGTTGCTCAACTTGTGACTGACAGAATGCTTTATTAAGAAATAGTTATTCCACAGGTTTGCCAGCCTGAATAACCAACTGCTAACCTTAATTTCTGGTCTTTTTCCTAGTTTAAAAACCATCAATATATTACAACCTGCTCAACTTCTGGTGGTGGCTTTTTTTTGGGGGGGG
>VWPU01020106.1:0-10261 GCA_013398955.1 Callaeas wilsoni
GCGGGGGTGGCGGGCGCCGCGGGGGACCCCGGCAGCACCCGGGGACCCCCGGACCGGCCTCCTCGCCCGCACCCCTCTCTCCTGCAGCCACCGCGGCCCGGCCAAACGCAGGCGCTGCCCCCAAAACCGGCCGCTCCAGGAAGGCCCCGGAGGAACCAGCGGCGAGGGCTCCCGACGTGGACTCGCTGGGCTTCCAGGCCATGGACCGCAACGTGCCGGGGCTGTCCCACGTCATCCTGCAGAAGCTCAACATGAAGAGCTACGAGGACTACAAGTGAGTGAGCACCCATGGGTGCCTATTCCCCATCCCCTCCCCCGGGCAGAGCATCCTGTGTGTCCTCCAGCAGCTGGAGCAGCTCCCATGGCTCATCCCACCCTCCCGGCTCAGCCCCCGGGGAGCTCTGATGGGCTCCTGGGTGGACCCCTCCAGAGTGCCTGGCTGCCCGTCCCCACCCAGGCCAGGATGTTCCTGGCTGGAGCTAAAAATCTTGGCAACCTCAGAGGCAGGACATCAGCCCCACCGCTGTGGCAGCGGGCTGGATTCTGCTCACCCTCTGACATCTGCAGGTCTGCCATGGACGGGAGGAAGACCGGCAGTGATTTCGGCATCCGGACGTATTTTGACATGTTCCAGAAGATGGAGGACACCTTCAAGTTTTGCGTCGAGTGCAAGAAGCTCCCCGATGCCCTCCCGGACCCCAAAAGCCTCCGGCGTTGCAAGAGGTATGGTGGGGAGATGGTCTGATGGCACAGGGATGGATCCATCTCACGCTTCCAGCCTGGTGGCTGGTGTGAAATGAGGGGTGTCTGACCCCAGTGCCCACCTCCAGCCACAGGGCACCCCCAAAGCAGTGACACAGCCCTGAGAGGGGGTGGCAGGGAGCCAGGCTCGGTGGGCTGGATTGTGCCCCCCCCCGCCATGGCTGGGCATGCTGCCTGTCTGCTCAGGTGCCAAAATGTGTACTACTGCGGCGTGGCATGCCAGCGTGCCAACTGGCCGCTGCACAAGAAGTTCTGCAAGAAGCTGAAGCTGGTGGCCCTGGACCGGCTGGTGGAGTGGCTCGTCTTCACAGGTGAGGCATGTGTCCCCCACGGCCTGCCGGACCCCATCCCTGGCTGCGCAGGTCCCGTGGTGGGATGTGGTGTCCCTTCTCCAGCCCCACTCCTACAGCACAGGTGGGACAGGCAGCCTGGGCTGTGGCACCACCACTGTACCCTCCAACCTCCTCCTGACCCCGCAGGAGACATCCCATTTCCCACGGAGACCTGGACAAAACCTGCCCGGGACGTGAAGGGCTGGGAGGACTGGTTCTCCATGCAGGAGCAGCTGGAGGAGAAGCTGGGTGCCATCGTGGCCGGGCGGTACATGACCCTGCTCTGGGCCAACGCCGGGAAGCCCCGGCCGGAGGACACAGAGCTGCGGGAATCCATCCGGCGGCTGGTCACCGACTTCCACTCGCGGCCGCTCACCATCGGCCTGGGACTGCGGCTTTTTGGCATCGACCCCCTCACCAGGCCCCTCACGGTGCACGTGGTGGGGGCTTCCCACGTGGAGACCCTCAACACGCGGCTGACAGACTACGACGAGCTGACGCGGATGTTCCCGGGGCACCAGGGCATGGAGATGGTGATGGTGGGGGTGGACGTGGTGGATGGACCCATCATGAGGCTACCCCTGACCACGCTGGCGCCCCGGGGAAGGGTCTATCTCAGCAGCTACAAGGGGCTCTACCACGACTTCTGGGAAAGCCACGTGGAGACCAAGCTGGCCGCCCCTCCTGACCTGGTGGTGGGCTTTCACCCGGGTAAGTGCATGCGCCATGGAGGGATCGGACCTTCACACCCCGCTGCCGGGATGGGGACATCTCCACAGGGCACATGGAAGGGGCTCCTCAGGGACTGTCCTGAGCACCGTGGCAGCACCTGGGGCTGAGCCTGCAGGTGGCTTGGGACATGCCCAGGGCTTTGCACGAAGGCACAACGGGCAGCTGGGGAGACCCCCTGGGACATGGCTGCCTCATCTCCCCACCAGGCACTCCGTCCTGCCTGTGTCACCCAGCTGCAGGTGGATCCCTCCCTTCAGATCTTGGTGCTGTGGCTTAGCCCAGGACCCAAAGTTTGGGGTGCCCCACATGCTGGTGGGGAGCCAGACCCCACCTTGCTGAGGGCTGCCAAACTCACCGTATACTCTGGGGTGTCCAGAACAGAGTGGGTGCAGCTGAAGCCGACTTTCCCCAGGGCCGGGGTGGGCTGGGAAAGAGGTGGAACCCTCATGGCTGTGTCCCCACAGGTTTCCATGCCTGCCCAGACCTGCTGGCAGGCTGGCTGCCCACCCTGCTGCTGCTGCGGGACTATGGCCTGCCCGTGCTCTTCACCGTGTACAGGTAAGCACGGCCCCACGGTCCCGGTGAGCCGGCACAAATACCCACTCACGGTGCCTGTCCTCTCTTCTGACAGTGAGCAGGAGCTGAAGGCCTCCCTGCAGATCCTTGTGGAGCTCGAGACGCACATTGTGGGCTACGCCAGCAACCCCTTTGCCTCGCTGCGGCCCGAGCAGGTCTACTCCAGCCCCAACAAGGCGCCTGTCTACTGCAGCTCCCACTACATCGCCCTTCTGGGAGCAGAGGCTGTGCCGGGGGCCGAGGAGCTGGAGGATGATGATGGGTGGCAGGGAGGAGAGCCCAGTGTTGCTGCTGTGGCTGGGGGCATTGCCCCAGGGCTGGGCTGATTCCTTCCTGCCCTGACCACCCGACTCCCAGAGCCTCGCTGCCCCATCCAGGACCCCATCTCCCCATCCTGGCATCAGCAATCCAGACATCCCTCACTGCACACATGCAGGCCTGGGGAACGCAGCCTCCCAGCACAGGCACGGCACCCTTCCACAGCACCAAATAAATCACTACCAGCAGCCAGCTGCCGTGTCTCGAGCTTTATTTCCAAAAAGGCCTTTGTTTTCCTGAAGAAAACGAGGGGCTGAGCCCACCCCAGCCCCCCTCGAGCAGCCACGGCCTCTGGAGGGACAGCAAAGGGGACCCCAAGTGTGGGACGAGCCGTGCACGGGGCTGTGCAGCCCCTTGGGGTCCTGTGGGGAGCCCCAGCCCAGCGCTCGGCTGTCACTGTCACTGTCACCCTCACTGTGCCCCCATGCTGGTGCCTACCCCGCAGGGCACTGCTCCAGCATGGCACCGGCCACCAGCCCAGCCACGGCAAGTGGGCACCAGCTGGCACCTCCCTGCCGCTCGCCAGCCTCGGTGGCCCTTGCTGACACCGGGGCGGGTGGAGTCGAGGGAAGCAGCTCCTGCGGCATCGCCCGAGGCTGCCGGGGACCCGCGCTGGCCTGACGTCCCCTCCTGGTGCAGCCAGCGGGTCTGGCACGGCAATGGTGGCACTAACCCGTGTGGACACCCACGGTGGCTCAGGGAGGCCAGCACACCCCAGGGCTGCCAGCGCCCTGGCAGCGGGTCCGGGTGCCTCGCTGGGCTCTGCGCCTGTCGGCGGGGCCGGGGTGGGCGGCGGAGCTGGCACAGTCCAGCACGGAGTGGCACTGCCGGCGTCACTCGGCGCCAGCGCGTTCCCGCAGCGCGGGCAGCGTCAGGGTCTCCGGCGCCGACTTCTTCCGCGGGCGAGTCTTGGGGGGAGCCAGGAACTCGGGGGCCTCGTCGCTGAGGGGGGTGGAGGGGGCGCTGGCAGGGGCCGAGTGCGTGGCCGTGGGCTGCCCCACCTCGCTGACCGAGATGGCCGGTGCCACCAGGCCGATGAGCTCGTTGGTGGCCTCCTGCGTCTCCTGCTCGTAGCGCCGCACCTCCTCCATCGTCATCCCTGCCGAGCACAGCCGGGCTTGGGGCCGCTCGGCACGGCCGCGTCCGGCACCCCCTCATCCCGGGGCAGCCTGCGCCCCGCGCCCCGGCTGCCCACAGAGCTGGGGGACAGGAAGGGGACAGGCACTGGGGACAGGGGGACGGGCAGGGAAGGGGATGCTGGGCAGCACAGCCAGCTCCCCAACTCCAGCACCAGCCCGGCCAGCAGAGGGGAAGGGATGGACAGGCAGCGCAGGCAGCGCAGGCGGGGGACACGCGGGGAGGGCAGCTGAGTTGAGCCACCCTCCGCCGCGGGGTGCAGGGGGGGCAGAAGCCCCCCTACCTGCACCCACCCCCAGGCAGCAAGGCGGGGTCCGGGGTGTCCGTCCCCGGCAGGCAGAGGGGCTCAGGGGTGCTGGCTCCCCAGCTTTTGGTTTGTGGCCACTTGCATCTGAGTCTCGAAGGCCCGGACCTCTTCCAGGGACATGTCTGGAAGGCAGAGAGCCGCTCACCGGGATGGCCTGGCACCCGCCGCCAGCTGTCACCAAACCCGGGGCTCCCGTCCCCGTGCCCGCACGTGGCAGCCGCCTGCAGCGCGTGTCCCTGCCGGAATGGGGGTGCAGGCAGCACAGGCAGGGTGCTGGGACCCCTCTCCCCGTCCTCCCCGAGGGGCGCAGGGGAGCGGGCAGCGTGCGGGGGTGCAGGCAGGGGTGAGCAGGCAGCACAGGCAGAGCAGGCAGCAGCGCAGGCAGAGGAAGAGCAGGAGCTGTGGTGGGGTTAGTGGCATCAGCGGTTAAACCTGAAGCCCCCTCCCTCCATGGGCACCGTGTGCCCCCTCCCCACAGCGCCGGGGTGACCCCACGGACTCACCGCACCACTCGTCCACCCAGGCGAAGGCCTGCCGGTGCCCGATCAGCAGGATGTCCCGGATCACCTGCAACACCACGGGGGTCAGCACCCTGCCACTGCCCCCCAGTGCCCCCCAACCCCCCCCTTGAGCCCCCCTCACCTTGTGCACGAACTGCTCCACCCGCGTCTGCAGTCCCCACACCTCGAACTTGACGCTCACCAGTTTGTAGGAGCACATGATGGGCTTGGTGTGCTGGCGCCAGCCCTCCCTCAGTGGCCCCCGGCCCGTCTTGGCTGAGCTGAAGAAACGGGGGTCCTGGGGGGATGGGGAAAAGTAGGGTCATGAGTCCTTCCCCCCCGGGACAGGAGACAAGGGGGTGGCCTCAGGGAGCTCCCTCATCCCCGGCCGTGGTACCTCCAGGCTGCGGTAGTAGCGCTCAGGGATCTCGTCGAAGGCGATGTCCAGGAAAGAGACCTCGTGGTCGCCCAGGATTTTGTCGCTGTGGAAGATCTGGGGAGGGGCGGGAGGGTGAGTGACATGGACCACGGGTCGTGAAGTGATGAGTTTGCCAGGTCTCAGCTGCGGTGCACACTCACATTCTCACTGTCCCCGCAGTTGTCCTCGTACTTGGTCTCGATGTAGATGGAGAACTTGGGCAGGAAGGAGCACTGAAGGGAGTGGCTGTCAGCTGGTCCCTGAGGGATGCCTGTCCCGAGGGACGCCACTCCCAGGGATGCCCACCCTGAGGGACACCCACCCCGAGGGACACCCATCCCCAAAAGATGTGCAGTCCAGGGACACTGATCCTGAGGGACACCCATCCAAAGGACACCCAGCCCTGAGGGACACCCACCTCCAGGCATGATCATCCTCAAGGAATACCCAGCCACAAGAACACCCTCTCCAGGGGACTCCCACCCCCAAGGGAATCTGAGCCCCAAGGGACACCCACCCTGAGGGACATCCACCCCTAAAGCATGCCTGTCCCAAAGGACAGGTACCCCCAAAAATGCCCCCCCAGCATCTGGCTGGGGAAGAGGACAGGTCATCCCACGCCACCTCCTTACCGTGTACTCTGCAGGGACACCATGGCACATCAGCATCACAGGGTGGCATCGCCGGGCGGTATCACAGGGGAGAGAGGGAGCAGTGAGACTGGGGGCAGCTCCCCGCAGCCCCCCCCCACTGGGCAGGGACAGGGTGCCCGGGGGTGCCCGTCCCACGCCCTGCCCGGGCTCACCCGTGATGGTGTAGGGGTAGTAGTTCCAGGCCTTCTCGGTGATGTAGAAGATGCGGGGGGTCACCGCCCGTGCCCAGCTCGGCAGTTTGCTGTGGGGACCATGGCAGGGGACCCCCTCAGGACAGGACACGGCTGGTGCCACCCGGCCCTGAGCCGCCAAACACAGCCTGGCTCTGGGACCCCCATTCCCACACCAGGAAGCCCACCTGCTCCCTAGGACCCTCATCTCCACCCCAGGATGCCCCCAGGGACCCTCACCTGCACCTCAAGACCCTCATCTGCATCCCAGCACCTCTCCCAGGAATCACTGCCACCTCCTCAGTGCCTCCATCTGCATTCCAGCACTGTCATCTGCACCTCAGGACACCCCCAGGGACCCCTGTCACCTCCCCAGGACCCTCACCTCTGCCCCAGCTCCCCACCATGCACCCTCACCTCCACTCCAGGATGCCTCCAGGGACCCTCACCTGCACCTCAGAACACCCCCAAGGAGCCCTATTACCGCCCCAGGACCCTCACCTCGGCCCCAGCTCCCCACCCTGCACCCTCACCTCCGCTCCAGGATGCCTCCAGGGACCCTCACCTGCACCCCTGCATTATCACTTGCACCTCAAAACACCCTCAGGGACCCCTGTTGCCTCCCCAGAACCCTCCCCAGTGCCCCAGCATTCCCCTACCAGAGACCCCTGCAACCTCCCCAGCACCTTCATCTGCATGTCAGGACCCCCCCAGGGATCTGTGCCAACTCCCCATCTCCACCCCAGTGCCCCCATCCTCTCCTCAGGTTTCCCACCTCCTCCTCAGACACCCTTAACCCCCTCCCCAAGAAACCCCCACCCTCCTTCCTGGACCCTCACCCCTTCCCCAGGACCCTTCCACCTCCCCAGGGCCAAGCCCCCAGGGTGCTCCCGTTCCCCCCCAGCACCCCGGCAGGATCAGCTCCCCTGGGGAGTCAGGAGGTGGGTTTTGATTAATTTTCAGGCGTTATAAATAAATTTCAGGCGAGAGGGGAATCGTGAGTGCTGCAGCTAAAAATAACCTGTCTCACACCAGCAACTCCTGGTGGGGAGCAGCCCGTGACCGCAGACAGCTGAGGGGACATGGGGACAGTGGTGCTGGGGGCCAGTGAGTGCCCCACAGTGACACCCCCAGGGCCAGGGCACTGCTGAGCCTCCGATCAGGCACCCACCAGCACCCAGAAGTGGGTACCCACCAGAGAGGGGTGGGTGCACCCGTGCGAGGTGGGTGCATGTCCTGAGATGGGTGCACTCCATGAGAAGGGGGCAGCCCCCCAAAGAGAGCACCCCCTAAGATGGGTGCACCCTTGGATGTAGCTCCCAAAGATGGGTGCAGCCCCTGAAGACAAGTGCAGCCGGGGTGATGGGTGCACCCCAGGAGATGGATGCAGCCCCCCAAGATCAGAGCACCCCAGGAGATGGGTACACCCTGAGAGATAAGTGCGGTTCCCAAAACTGGATGCACCCCAGGACTTGGGGACCCCATTGGGAGACACACACAGCCCTTGAAGAAGGGTGGGTGCCTGGGAGATGGGGGCAGCCCCCAAGATCAGTGCACCCCAGGAGATGGGTGCACCCTGACAGATAGGTGCAGCCCCCATAGCTGGGCGCAGCTCCCCCAGATAAGTGCACCCCAGGGCTTGGGGGCACCCCTGGGAGATGATGGAGGCAGCCCAGGAAATGATGAGGGTAACCTTGGGAATGCGGCCACACTGCAGGGCGTTCAGGACCCTGGAAGGTTCCTCAGGAATTTTGGAGGAAGAGCTGGGGCCACCCCGATGCCTGCCCATGCCCCCCACCGCAGTGGCCGCCCAGCAGCCACCACCGGAGCCACAGGCTCACCTGGAGAGGTGGACACGCTTCTCAGTGAACTGGCCGGGGCCGTGGACGGGGTCCTCGTGGGGCTCGTTCTTCACCACCTCCACGCCCTCGCCCTTCTCGCTCTCCTGGTGGCTGTGCTTGCTGATGGTGTAGAGCTGCCCCACGCGGTACTGCAACCACAGCGCCCGCCCTCAGTGCCGCCGGCCCCGGTGACCGCCCGGCACAGCCCAAGGGCTGAGCCACGCTGCCCAGAGGGGAAACTGAGGCACGGAGCGAGGGGTGGCAGACCCTGAGCTGTGCAGCGGGCAGGGGGTTCCTAGGGCACCCTGTGTGACCTCCCGTGTCCCTAGGCTCTTCCAGCTCCCAATCAAGGGCTGGATCCTGCTCTCCCTGTGCTTTCCCAGTCGCTTGCAGAATACCTGGAGGGTTTCTGCTCGGCAAATTACCCGGGAGCCAGGGAAAAATGTGTATCTATACGATATATATGGATGTGCCTGTGTCATATATGTAACGATAAGGATATGTATGTGTATTTGGTGATGCAGCTGTGCAATAAGGGTTTGATTGTTCTGCTGGAGATCCCATCCACCACCCCAATCGCTAGCAAAATTTTACCACCCCACTCTGCCTGAATTAAAACCTTCCCCAGGTGCCACCAGGGAGGGATGGCACTGCCCATGGTAGGCACCGGTGTGGGTGCCCGCTCCCCAAAACGGCCCCGTCGGCACCGGGTGCTCACGAGAGACCTTTGCCCAGGGATGCGGCCGGCTGGCAGCGCTGTTTGCCGGTGGCATTCAGGCTCTCTGCCGGAGCAGGGATGGAGCTTATGGTCCCTGGCGTGCCACGGGCATCCAAATCCCCCGTGCCCTTCGCCTGCTGGTTCATCCCCTGGTCCTGCCGTGCCCCAGTGCTGCCGTCGGGCTCTGTGCCCCAAGGTCGCCGTGCCCAGGGATGTCCCCTCACCTGCACCCGAAAGTACTGCTCAGCCCTCGCACGGAACATCCCGAGCCCAGCAGACTCCGGTCCCTGCCACAAGCCGTGCCACGAGGAGACAGCAAAGGGGTCACCGTGTCCCTCTCAGGGCAGGAACCGATCCCCTGGCGCTGCGCTGCTCTGGATGTGAGACCCCCACCCACAACCCCCTCCATCGGCGCGTCCCTGCCGCCCACGGGACTCCCCGTTCCTGCCAGCCGCGGCCCCGCTCCCCGCACTCACCTCCTCGGTGGTGAGCGGCATGCAGATGCGGTACTCCTTGACGAGCATGGTGGCACGGGCAGGGTGACACGGGCACGGCGGGCACGACGGGGGTCAGGCGGAGGCGTCGGCGCTGGCGGGGACACAGCTCATTGCGGGGGGCCGCGGGGAGCGGGAGCGGGGGGGACGCGTCGCTGCCTCCCACGCTCCCATCCCAGCACCCCACGCTCGAGGCAGCCGCCCCGCTCGCGGTGACTTCACGAGCCGTTGCCATGGCAGTGGCGTGAGGTCACCCGTGCGAGAAGCAGCCTGGGTGTACCCAGCTGGGGACACCCCGGCACCCCAAAACCCTCCCGGCGTTAACCCCTTTCCTGCCAGGCAGATAAACACGTCCCTACGCAGCTGTCTTGGAGCACACGTGTCCCCCCAAAATAGCGTGCCATCCCTTCGGGGTGCCACATCCCCACCCAACTGTAGCGGCCAGCGCAGCGAGAGGGTTGCAGGGACATGAGGATGGGGTCAGACCTGCCCGATGCTCCTGGGGACCCACCTCTGGGCACCCACACTGTCCTGTCCTGAGGAGCTACTCCCCGGGAGCAGAGGATCATGTCCCTGATATAAGACATCCCTTCCCTGGGCAGGAGTTGGATCCCCTTCCCCGAGGCTCCCCCCAGTACCTGTCCCAGCCAGCACCCAGCCTAGGGCTGCCCCCAGCACCCACCCCAGCCATGGCACTGCCAGCCTGTCACACTCCCTCCCCTCTCCAGCCAGGGCTGGGGATGCTCAGAGTGAGTAATAGGACAGCTCAGGGGGCTCCTGGACGTGCCCGCAGCCCCACAGAGAAGGGAAGGGACGTGGGCCCTCCTGAAAGTCACCCTGGATGGGGGATCAGGCCTTGGAAGGGGCAGATGGGGGCTCACATGGGGTTTTGTCTGTAGGCAACTTGTCCAGCTGGGGACACGGGGACATCCTTGGGGGTACAGGGTCATAGCGGGACACGAGGGCATCTTTGGGGGCACCGGGGGACACAGAAGTGTCCCTGGGGCCACAGAGGCATTTGAGGCTACAGAGGCATCCCTGGAGGACACAGGGACACCCCGCTGACAGGGCAGAGGGCTGGGTGCCGGTGCCAGGTTGCAGGGACCTCAGTACTGGGGGTAGAGGCAGCCCCGGCACACGGCAGGTGACACCCCGGGGACCCACCGGAGCACTGCAGGGCACGGCATTCCCCTCCCCATCCCGGCAGGGTGGAAAAGGAGGAGCCCCCCGGCCGGGCTCAGCCGCCCCTTCCCCAGCGCTGCCCGCGGCCGCATCCCCCTCGGGCCGGGCCCCGCCGCCCCCG
>VWPU01020109.1:0-11348 GCA_013398955.1 Callaeas wilsoni
GCCCCTCCCCAGCGCCCGGCCGGAGCGATGGCCGCGCCCCGGAGGGCGGCCGGCGGCGAGGCGGGCACGGCGGGCACGGCGAGCGGCGAGCAGGCCATCGTCTGGCGCAACGTGGTGCTCATGGGGCTGCTGCACCTGGGCGCCGTCTACGCGCTCAGCCTGGTGCCGCGGGCGCACATCCTCACCCTGCTCTGGGGTGAGTGCGGGGGATGCGCTACAGGTGGGGCGGGGGCGAGGGCGAGGGGCGGCCGGCGGAGGGACGCCGGGGCAGCGGGCGCGTCTCGGTTTCCCCGTGCCCGTCCCCTGTTTACCGGCGCTGTCGCTTTTGTTCCCGAGGCCCCCCCCCCGGCCGCTCCCGGGATGCCATTGCCAGCGCCGCGCCGGGCCCTCGGTTGCTGTAGAAACAGGAGGCGCTCTCCCTCCGGTTACATTTATCAGGCTTTTTAGTTAAAAAAGCCCAGTTAAGCGCTGATGTTTCGGTTTAAAGGGCTGAGAGAGGACGCGCTGGCCGTCCTTTTGCTGCTTCACCTTGTTACTTCGTGAGCACCCACGGTTTTCTGTTCCGATTTGGACCAGAAAATCAGCTCGTCGTTTGTTTCTTGGGGAAGGCGATACATCTCATTAGGGAAGATGAAAAGTCGAGGAGGAGCTGTAAGGTGCTGGCATAGAGAAGATAAGCCCGGCTGTGCTTTCGGAGGGGAGATGGCTTGCAGAGTCTGTCCTGCTAGCCGTGAAAAGCCAAGGATTCGGTTTGGGAAAGAGAATATGAGATACGAGTCTCTTCTCCCATTTACAGTGAGGTCCTCTTTTCTCCACAAAAGAATGATGCTGGGAGAAGAGCTACATAGAAGCACTGCAGTGTTGTGCAAGGTTTGTCAGGGTTGGTGAGACCAAATAGATGGTGAATCTGAGCATCACTGTTCAGCAGGCAGAACTGTATAGTGAATCATATAAATCTCGGTGGCCAAGAGGGTAAAAAACTTGAGTGCTGCTTACAGCTGATGCAATTTCTTGGATAAATAACCTGCGTTGAGGTGAGTGGGGAATATAACAGCCCGGGATTCTTTTATGCAGAGGAAAGAAGGGTCTTTGCTGCAGGAATTCACAGACATGGAATTTGAGTTGTTAGGCTGCCATGATTAGTGTCGAAATGAGCCCAGGAGCCCAGCTAAATGCTTTAGGAGTCAAGCTTATTCCTTCTGTTTGAAGAAGTCCTAAATCTCTTTTTCACGGGTTCAGCTTTTGATATTCAGTATGTCTTAAATCCCCAGAAGTCGCCACCATTGCTGCTTGCAGTTGGGAAATGAATCTTTCCATCAATTACCATCCTCCGTTTCTGGGTCCCTGGAGGGCACCTGCATTTGACTGGCAGCCTGGTTTGCACAATCCCTCACCTGGCTTGCTCATGACCGGAAGAGGTTTGTGGGGTGGTTGTGTTTCGCATAGTTTCCTTCTGTAAGCACTACTCCTCTCACCTCCCTATTCCTGGTTGTGTTCAGGCTGATTTCATAGTTTATCTTGGCCACAGCTTGATGATCAGGGAGACCAGGAGAGCCTGTGGGAGCTGTGTGGCCAGAATGCACAGCCTGTGGTCTGCTTTCAACCCTTTTAGGTCCTGTAGTGTGCAGGCAGGTGGGCTTTCTTTTTCTGTTTTGCCTTTCCGAGAAGACAATTTGAAATCATCTCTGATTTCACGGTGCTTAATTACAAAAATCCCTGAGGCCAGAGGCAAAGGACAGAATTACCAGTTCAGCCCTCCACCGTCCGAGGTATTTTTTCCTGGTGGAGATTAAACAGATGCTAAATAATAAACAGGTCTCAACGACTTTGCAGCTTAATGCCTTTCCTTCTGAAAGTGAGAGCCTCTTATTTCTTGACATCGTTATTTTTAACATTCCACCCTAAAGCAGACCACAGAGTTTTTACAGGAGTTTGGTGGGTGGTTTTTACAGGGGCTCCACAGCAGGGAGTGAGCGCGCTGGCTCCAGCTGTCCTGGACACCTCGTGCCACTCTCGCATCTGGCTGCTGCCACGTCTGCTCCCCTCGGAGGTGGTGAGCAATGTGGAAATACACACTCTCCTGCAGAATGTGTCAGACAAATTAGCTTGATGTCACGCTGGTGACCTGTTTCTGAGGTCCCTCTGAGCGACTCAGGGTAGATAAAAGAGGGTGGCTGTCGCTTAAGTTGACAAACCCCACCTCGCTTCAGTGTGGAAGGAGCCAACCAGTAAAGTTGTGTTGGAAGGAATAAGTGTCAATCAGACGTGTCCCTCGCCCTCCCCAGTTCTCCACATCTCCCTCCCTGTGCAGATCAGCTGTGAGACTGCCTTTCTGTGGGCGCTGGCTGCCAGCCAGCCTTCGGAGCAGGGCTGGCACGCTGGCAAACTTGGATGGCGGGTATGAGAGTAGTGTCAGGTAGTGCAGGGATGTGTGTACGCTGAAGGGTGCAGATGGAGGAACTGCAGCCTTCCATGCATCCCTCTGTGGTTTTCTTTCTCTTCCCAAGCTTTCTTGGGACTCGGGAAGCTTCCCAGTGATCCTGTGCAAGTCCTTGCATTGCTCTGCTCCATGTTTCCCGCCACTGCTCCCCCGTGGATAAGCTGCAGGAACAAGTGTGCTGGGAGTGGGATGCCAGTGCTGGCTGTGACCTCCATGGTGTCTGGCAGGAAGCCGACAGCTTCCCATGACTCACCACTGCCTGCTTGGCTTTTTACCTTCTCCTCCCCCAAGACATCCACCTCTCGTTGTGTTCTCCCGTGGGGGAGGCCGGGTACAAACCCTTCCTCTGTGCAGGGCTCACTTTCCTCCTTCCCTTCCCACCCCCGGAGGCAGCTGATGCAGCACCGATTGCAAAGTGGAGCTGAAATGCCACTGTGCCACCTAGAAAACAGCTGTTCAAGCCAAGCTGCCTGCTCGGCAGGGCTCATTTCCATTGGTAATTTGTTGACATTTGTCCAGTTGTACATAATAGACAATGGGAAAACGCTGCCAGGGAAGGCTCAGCTGGTTGTTTACTCAGGATTATCTGTGCTCCTCTGTTCCCGTCGCCTCCCTCACCAGCACCTTGAGGCCTGCGCTGCAGCTTCCCGCACCCCACGTGGAGCTAGGGCTGCACAAGGGATCCCAAACAGCACTCTGGGTGGTGCAGAATTGGGGATTTGAATTGGTGCAGAACTGGGAACTGGGTTATCTTTCAAGGGATGTACGGATAAGCCTGTTAAAACATAGGTTTTCAGGGCCATCCCAGTGTCTCTGTGGAATTTGATTTCAGTCCAAGCTGAACAAAAACAATGAAATTACTCATGTCAAAATTTTCCATGAGCTGGGAGCTGCTGTGACCCGAGAGGCAGCAGACAGTATGTGAGGCTGTGCCCGTGGGACTGCCATGTAACCGGCCGAGTGGATTGGGAATGTCCCCTGCTGCGGCAGCCCAGCCTCACCGGGGGCTCTCTTGCCTTGCTCTTTGCCAGCCTGACTTGTGGTTCGGTGCAGGGGTGTGTGGAGAAGACCCTGCTGCCTTCCCCCTGGTGCTCAGCACCATGGAGGTTTGAAGGGGAGGCATCTCCGTTCTCTCCAGGCTCCCATGAGGAGCTGAAGCAGGGTGTGAGCGTTTTGCTGCTAGCAGGGCTGGCTGGGCCAAGCGTGCAGATTTTCCAGGAATGAACTTGTGCAAAGGGGTGCTTGTGGCCAGCTGGGGCTGTGGCTCAGCAATGTCCCCTTTTGGGCTGGACGTGCTGCGCCGCCTTCCAGAGGTCACTTGGGAGGAAATTCTATGCAAGGCTTATCCCCTACAAGAGTAACGTGCCATTAAACGATGCTTCTTAGCCAGCAACCTCCTTGCTCCAGCCAGGTCCACCCTGTGGCAGTCCCAGGGAGGCTCATCTGTTTGATTTAGGAAAACAAACTAAAAAACTCTGAAATCCTTGTACAGGTGGAAGTACCAGCATGTTTCACTGCAGGGCCCGATGCCAACAGCTGCTCACAGTTTCTTTGGTGGGCTCATGATAACTTCTTAATGACTCCGTCTGGGGGATCACACGATTGTCTCGGATTTTGTTTGGGAAAAGGTGCTTTTTAGTCTTCACAGAGGGCTTGTGAGGAAGCGCTTGAAGCAGCCAAATTAATTTTAGGAAACAGAGCTGCCGCCAAAGAGATTAAGCTGTTTACCTGCTTTAAAACCTTTTATTTCAGGCTGCTCAAACAACTTTAGGAACTTGCGCAAGCATGGCCATCCAGAAATCCCAAATCACCTGGATGTGTTTGGCAGAGCTGCCTGAGGGACAAGGGGATGTCAGGTCACACAGTGCTGTGCCTTGCCAGAGCCTGGGGTTGGGAAGGAGGATGGCCTTGCCCTAATGGTGCTCATATGGGAAGGGAGGCTTGTTGCTGTTGTTTTAGCAGCCTTCAGGAGATGTTTTAGTGCTTCTGAGAGCGCCAGATTGTTCATGTTCAGCCGTGGTGGGCCCTGTGCCATGCTTATCCACAGCTTTCCCCCCTGCACGAGTGCTGGCTGTCTGGGAGCGCAGACGGAGCAGCGGAGCTGCCCAGCTGCACCCGTGCTGAGATGCAAGCTGCTCCCAGGCAAAAGTCTAGATCCTCCCTGGGATCCCTGGATACTGCCTGGGATGCCTGGATCCCTTCCATAAAAGAGATTAAAGCAATTGTATTCTTAGCACTTTGGGTTATCACCTCTTTTCAGGCTGCCTGGTAGGTAGCACGCCTATATAATGAGGCATAGGTTGCTGTTGTGCACTGCAGATGCAAGTTTTATAGGTCCTGCATGATTCCAGAGTCTTGGATATTCTGGAGTGCCACCTGCTGGCTTTCTGGTTATTAACTGGTCTTAGTCCCAAACCATTTCTAGCACGGCGTTGGAAGCTCTGCGCAGACAGCTGTAAATAAAACCATCCTTGCTCCAGGGAAGTTCCCCTTGGTACCTCTGTGGATGGAGAGTGGAAATATTGTCTCTGTTTCACACTCAGTGAAATGGAGACATTTGCTGGAAACTTCTTTGTCACTCCTGCTGCCACTCTGCAGAGAGGTTGTGTTCCTCTGTGGCCTGGACAGTGGTTATGCCCAGGTGACTTCTGTAGGTGAAGTTTTGGGTCAGAAATAGGGAACAAATGCATTTATCTTGGATACTTGGTGGGAAGGGCTTAATGAACAGAAGGACCTTTCCTCACCTTACTCCCCGTGGTGATCTCCTGTTTGCCGACTCCCAGAACAGTCCCAACCATGAGTGGTGAGCAGCCCTGGGAGGTTTCTGTGGAATACAGGAGGCTGGCCTTGTTATCCATCAGCCCCCAGCTCCACCATGCTTTCAGCAGTTCAAGACAGCAGCTAGTCCACTAGACAATGAGTGGAGAAGAGGTGGCGCATCAGAATGGTAATTCCCTCTCTGAAGTGCACATCTGCACAGGGGAGCAGCCCTGCTTGTCTCCAGAGAAGTTTTGGACTGGCTTTTCCTCTCCTGGCCCACTTGAAAGCATAGTTATACAGCTATCACTCTTAACAGCCAAGTTCTTGGCTTGTTCCTTCCCTCCTGGCATCAAGAGCTGAACTCCCATCATCTCTGACAAGAACAAAGTCTTTTCTCAAACAATGTTTCTCTCCTTAAAAATAGGACAAGCCCTGGAGCTGGAGGTGGCTGTAACGTGTCTGGGAATGGACTGAGCTCCGTGTCCATGGTAAAACTGGGAACACACCCTCACATAATGCACAGATAGAGCAGCATCACAGAATCACTTGGGTTGGAAAAGACCTCTAAGGTCATCAAAACCAGCCATTACCCTACACTGCCAAGTCCCCCACTAAACCACGTCCCTAAGCACCACAACCGCACATCTTTTAAATCCACCCAGGCACGGAGACTCCACCACTTCCTTGGGCAGCCTGTTCATGGAACAGGTATGGATGGATACAGTCACACCAGTGTTCCTGGGTCTGTTCCAGAATCCTGCTCTGAGACGATACACTGTTGAGGACACTCCTGCCCGTGTGTCCACACTCCTTCCCCAATGATCACTCTTCTCTTGTTTTAACTGTTGCTGGAGGTGGTTCCTTAAGGTCTTGTCTGTCACAATGTTCAGATGTAAGTATGTGTTCTTGTTCCTTACCCTGTTTTCACCCCCAGTGCCTTGGTGGTGCTCTTGTGTTGTTTCCCTCTGTCCTGTGTGCTGCACATCACATGGTCACTGCGAGCATGGCAAAGGAATAGGAAAAAAATTCCATGTGTGTGCTGAGCCCCACATGCATGCCATGGTCCTTTGGTCCTGTTGCTCTCAGGAGTGGGTTCAAGGCACTCCTGAAGGGTTCCTGCAGTGGGAGTGGGTGAGTGAGCAGGGAAGCTGTGTGTGCTTGAACATTGGGATGTTCACCCAGCACAAAGCACTGCTGGGCTGCTCTGACCTGTGCTCCAGGCAAGCCAGAAGAACTTCAAGCACTCTTTCCCTTTGATCTGTGTGATGAGGACAGAGATGACAGCTGGATCCAGCAAAGGTAGAAATCCCTGTCTGAATCTGGCAGGACTGTTGGCATTTGGGCTGCCCCCTGACATCATGGGCTTGGGAGAGGCATCCTGGTGAAGCAGCCCTGTGAAGGGAAGGTTTGTTGGCAGCGCCAGAGCTGGCTGTGGCAAACACACAAAAGCCCAACCAAAGGCCACAAAAGCATAAAGTGCCTTCTTTAGCCATGGTCCACCAGCCCCTGAGCTGGTGCAGGCAGCTCTGGGGAGTCATTGGGGATTCCTGGCTCTGGCTTTTTGTCTTTGGTTACATATGCAGGTGGGAATGGTAGTGTACAGGCTCTGAAGAGTTTCAGTGGATGAGTCAGGATGGACTTCTCTGCAGGAGAAGTCTCAAGGGCTTAGTGTATTGAATTTAGTGTGATTCCTCATCTCTGTCACTCCACCTACCTCCCTGCAGTCACAGTTGCACTTGTAACTAACACTGATGTTATAATTGAAGCCAAGCAATTTCTTGTAATCAGATTTTATTTTCACCATGTAGGCTAACAATAAAATGTGCTGCCCCACTGGAGAGCTGAAACATTAACAATTACTGTGCCAAGTAAAGCAAAGCTGGTGTGAAACAGAGGGGAAGGGTGTTTGTGATGCTGGCATCGGGAATCCTGTGTGCCTGCCATCCCTCTTGTGCAGGGGCCTCAACAACAGGGGATGGGGATTTCTGGAGGATCTTTCTCTACACGTTTTTGGACAGTGGCTTCTCAGATGATGTTCTGAGTGCTAGAGCTCACTGCGGGAGCAGAGCTGGGCTGGGACAGGGCTGTTTGTGCGGGAGGGACACAGTCAGAAGTCATTGGGGGAGCATGGGGAGCAATCATCTGGTGAGTGCCCGTGGAGAGCATCAGCCTGCTCACTCACAAGGTCTCCTCCTCTGCCCTGGCACCATCCTCTAACCTGACAGCTCTGGCTAACTGACGTGCTGGGTGCAAGGGGCTTCTGCCTTCTGATTTTAATGAGGTTTAGTGCTTGCAGCCCAGCTCTGAGGCTAGAACTGCCAGGAGAGAAAAGTTGGAAGAGGCCATTTTTTGCAACGGGTTTTTCTCTGAGCTCTGTTTGATTTTGGAAGGGGGAGGAAAAGGTGTAGCAACTGATGGCATACAAGTGGAGCTGACACAAAGCATCTAGGCAAGGTGCAGTGATACAGAAGGAAACGTCATCTGGACTGTGAAGTCCTGAAAAGTCAAACCCATCAGATCTCAGTTTCGGTGGTCACAAGGAGGGCACTGGGTCAGAGCAGGGCATTCCCCTGTCACGTACCTAGTTCTGCACAGGGAAAGCTTTGGCTTTGTCCCTTTTTGGACAGGGATGCTAAACAAAAACTAAACAATGACTAAACCTTCCTCCTTGGGGCAGAGCTGCCTGCTGAATGCAAGGCTCTGGAGTGCTGTGCTAATGGCTTAATCATGCTATTTCTTTACTCTGTCCTTGAAAAAAAGAGGTAAAATTGGCATTAATTCTGTCTTGGCATTTATAGAGCACTTAAAACCCACCAGAGCCCGAGTCAGTGTGCGGATTGAGGACAGCAGTGAGGTCACTGGGAGAGACGTGAAATCTGCCCATGGTTTTGTGATGACGCAGGACCCAGCTGAGCTGAGACAGGCTACACATAAGCATTAAAAATTTCAGAGAAACCAAAGCATCTTCCAGCCTTCTCTTTTGATCTAAAAATATATGTAAGCTGTTCGACATCTTAAGGCAATCTTCAGTTGCTGGTGAGTTCAGGGCATCTGTATATCCTTCCTAGGGGAGTTCTAGCATTGGCTGGAATAATTGCTGTCAGCCACGATTTCCATTGCTCTATTGGCTTTATTTATGTCACATTGGCTGCAGTTGTCAATATGAACATTTCTGCTATCCCAGCTGGAATAAAGTCTTTTGTATACTCAGCCAAAAGTGCTGGCTCTGGGGAATGTTCCTGAAAATGCATATGCAGGCATGTGCA
This sequence comes from Callaeas wilsoni, assembly GCA_013398955.1. Taxonomy (NCBI): domain Eukaryota; kingdom Metazoa; phylum Chordata; class Aves; order Passeriformes; family Callaeidae; genus Callaeas; species Callaeas wilsoni. Next base: position 8,467 of record VWPU01020109.1, read on the forward strand.
TCCAGGCAGAGGCAGCCTGGATTTCATGAGCTGGTGATGGCAGGGCCAAGGGGATGTGATAGATGGCTTCTCCTGGAGCTCCACCATGGTACAGAGGGGCAGGAGCAGGGCATCATCAGAAATCATCTTCTCTGCAGCTCTGAAACTCTGCTTCCCCTTTGCCTTTGATGTGCTTCCTCTTATCTGTTTTTCTCTTGGCTCAATTTAGAGTAGCTCAGGGGATGTGTAGATCTAATTTTAGATGAAACTTTCTGGCCTGAGACTTCACATGTTTGGTCTCCACAGGAAAGCACGGCTCCCCCTGAGAGCTGGCATGACCTGTATGGTGGGCAGCCCAGGGAATTGGTGCTGCTGCACGCCAGTGCTTTTTAATTCTCATTTGCTCACTTGAATCCAGCCCAAGGAGCTTTTGATGCCAGCCTTTGATAGTTAGCAGGGCTCAGTGAGCAGAGGGTTGGCTAGCGGAGCAGTGTTTCCTTCCCAGAGACCCCAGGGCCAGAGCACTAATTCAACACTGCTTCTTGGCAGCAATTTAGAGACTAAGGTGAAAATTTCTTCCTCCTTAATAAATGTAGTTCCAGGTCAGGAAATAAGGCTTTTTTAGTAGGATGCTGTGGGTTAAATGATGTGTTACTGCTCTTTGGTGTCTCTTTGCTGTGGAGGAAGAGATCTCCAAGGCTTCCCTGGAGTTCAGCAGTAGAGATGTGTACTGGGGACTTGATATCTAATCTACATCAAAGAATGCTGCATGTTGACCCTGGCCCTCCCACCAGTGCGTGACATCAACCAGCATTTTTAACTCAGATGTTTGGAAAGGCTGCTGGCCTGATCTGGGCAAGGAAAACTTGCCATTCTGAGGGCAGACATGGCATTTTAAGAAAATGTATCCCCAAACTCAGCACTATCTAATGAAAGCATACGAAAGCATACCAGGCACCACAAAATTATTGGCTGCATTTCTGGTCTGAGCCCTGATGTTGAATCAGAAGAGAATCTTCTACCTCTGTCTGTGTGTGTAGTGAAATGGAGGATCTCTTAGGAGTTCAGAAGAGACCAGGCACGGTGCAGCTGCTGAAATGGGTGGCAGTGCTGCCCTGAATTTCAATGGGAATGGAATTAGGCACCACTCAGCACTACCGGAAGTGCTTTCCCTGGTTTGGTCATATTAGTCCTAAATCTGCCACTGAATAACAGCAAAACCCCACAAGTGAGGAGGAGAAGGCAGATGGAGGATATGCAGATGTAATTTAATTTTTAGAAAGGAAAAAATCACCACTGGAAGTTATAGGAGTGTTACATATTTATGGCAGCCAGTCAGCTTTGCATCTTTGTGCTTGCGCAACTTGCTGTTTGTATGTCTCATGCAGTTCTTGCAGCCTAATGGAAAAATTTGGGTTTGACTCATTTGGTTAGTAAAATTCCCTAACAAGCAATTTATATCTGACTGAATAAGCACACGATGCTGGTGTGGAAGTGGACAAAAGTTTTGTGTCCATTCCTGTTATTTTTAGTCCTCAAATAGTTTTTTTTTAATACAAATGAGTCAAGTTGTGGTATTCTTTTATATACAGGGGTGAAAAAATGGCCTGTGCTAAAATGAAAATTTCTCGGCAGCTTGCTGGAGACTTTGCTGGCTACTGTGGAGAGAGAATTTCCACCAAATGGTGTCATGTCACGAGATGTCTTCATCATGAACAGCATTTTAAGGTCAGCTGTCTCTAGCTGCCCTCTTGTTGAAGAGGTAACAGATGTCTACAGGTGAAGCACAGCCCTTGCATTTGTTAATTTTGATCCCCCAAGCCGAAGATGTGCTTTCTTTGCCATTAGTGTGATTAGAATTCATGTCTGACGAAATTACTCCCTCCTGTATCCGTGGGATCTTGCCTCCTGATCCTTGAACTGCTGGACACACAGTGTGTGTTTGTAAAAATGTGTAAGCCTTTGCTGAATGTAACTTCGAGCACTCCCACCTGGGGCTGGGAATGTGTCAGACTTTGTAGGCTAAACAATGTTGGGAATGTCATGGCCCAGCGGTGGGACCTCCATCAGGACAGAGTGCTGCGTGCTTCCGAAGCTGTCCCCAGAAAGACGGCAGTAGAAGAGCTAAGGTTTTCCCAAAACAGCAGCTGGAAGCTGAAGACACCACTGACGGAGCAGCTCCCTGAGCATGTACAGAACAACGCTGTGGGTTGGTTGTGAGCAGGGCTTTGCATCAGGGGGTTGGCAGGAGGGGACAGCAGCCAGCACAGGAGTAAATGGGGCTGATGTCCTCAGAACAAGATATAAAACCAAGGCTCTGATCCTTGGTGGCTATCCTGACCCAAGGTCTGTCACCCTCCTGGTCAGAGCAAGTGTGATAACAACTCTGGGACAGCCTCCAGGAATTACTTGCCTTGGTAATTACTTTTAACATACTCTCTGTGCAAAGTGCCACATCTTCAAGTCCACATCACTTGAAGTGTGCAGGCAGTGCTAGTGCAGCAGTAACTGGGCTATGTTGTCTTTTTTTCCCTTTTAAATTATTTTTTTCTTCTTTTGTCTCCTCTGCCTAGCAACTCCCCTTACCCCTGTTAGAAGAAAGTATGGGGGTAGGTGAGGCACTACTCTGATCTCACAAGGCCTGTCATCTGTCTTGTTTGAAGGGGTGAGCACTTTGCCCCACACGTTTTTCCCCATTGTTGGTGCTGAAGAGACATTGGTGGTCTGGGAGTTTCTGCCCTGCTTGCTGGCTGGCACTTGATGTGATACACCCCAGTGCTGGCCGATGTAAGATGTGTCATCACTTGACTTAAAACCAAGTCTGCCTCAGGACCAGGAAAAAGTTTCTTATATGCTGTAACATGCAAAAAAGCTCAAAGGTTCACAGAATGTAGGGGTTTGGG
>VWPU01020111.1:0-31148 GCA_013398955.1 Callaeas wilsoni
CCGCGGCGCCTCCCGGCCGCGGAACCCTCCCCGCGCCGGCTCCCGCTGGGAAGCGCCCTGCCGGGAACTGCGCCCACTTTGCTCCGGACTGCTCGCTCGCTCGCTCGCTCACCGGATCGCGGCGGAGCCGCTTGTGGCTTTGTTAAAGGAAGAAGTGTTGCTCTCTTTGCGATTTGCACGAGGACCCGTCGAGCTGGGGGTTTTGTTTTTTCTCCCTTGTGGATTTCAGTGACTCTTGGACAAGGTGAGTAGCAATACAAATACATATATTCACACACATATACAGATATATTTTCCATATAAATGGTAGCGAGGTGCTGGATGGGATGGAGGAACCGGCAATTAAAGGCAGAGCAAAGTTGGAAGCTTGGTATCCCTTAGGTCAGTGTAGAGGCAAGGCTTGGAAAAGGGGTGCAGCTTTCAGTGATAAGGGCTCCATAAACAAAAGATGAATCTGAATGAAAAGTTCAAGGCTTATTTTTATGGAAAACTGGCTCTCAGGGTAATTTTTAAATGGTTGAAAATATTTTATTTTAGAAATCTTGAATATTACAAAAAGATCTCAAAAGACATTACAGTGCCTTCTTTGTACAAAAACCTATTTGGGGGAACTGGAGAAGCTCTGGTTGGTTCTGTCTGGGGGAAGACAGGATATGCGAGGTCATTCTGGGAAGTAGAGAGTAAAGAAGGAATTAAAGAGGATTTAAAAGCATAGCTGCATGTTGCTCTGTGTTCTTGTGCGTGCCTGTAAATGTGTGTAACAGAAGGACAGTGATACCCTGTTACTTGACAAACGATTCAGCACTGTAACGCTGTCAACCTGTGAAACAGCACCTTTACGAAAGGGATCATCACCACCTCTGCCTCCAAGGTCAATGTCGGGTGTGTGTGTGTCTGTGAAAGTTGTGAATTTTTGTCCTTTGATGTTGGCTGAACATCAGGCCTGCTTCCTGGCTGCAACTAGACGTAAATGTGAATCTTGGATTTAATAATACCATAATATGTTGCATTTATAGGACTGCTGTTGTCAGTAATTGAATAGAACTGAGAAGTGTGGGCAGATGTAATGTCTTTTTCTTTCAGCAGTGTTTAACATTTCGTGAGCTTGGTAAGAAGCTCTGCTTCACAGAGGAGTTTGCTGCTGCTTCTGTGAGTTGTCAGAGTTGTGCACATGCAGAGCTCAGTGCTACACAGGGATTTCTGCACACACGGAGCTGAGCGCCATGCAGGGACTTCTGCACATGCAGAGCTGAGCACCACACAGGGGTTTCTGTCTGAGATTAAGGCAGATTCCAGAGGGAATAAGCTGTTGCTGCTGCTAGCCGGTGCTACTGAGGTAACTGAACAGAGTAAGCAGGCAAGTGAGGTCCCTGCCTTGTGTTTTTTAGGATTATGTAGCACTTCATACTCTTTTGGTTGTGATGAATTTTCTTACGAACTGGGTCCTAAACCACAAGTGTTTCTCTACACAGTTGTCCTGCACAAGTGCTAGCAGTTGTAGTAGCTGTGAGGATAAAGTAACTTTTGTTGATGGGATGAAGCTGATGAAAGGGGAGGCTGTTTCATAGTATTGTAGCATTTTTTCAACTCCTGCATCATTTCTTTAATGTTAAGGTAGGTTCTTTTTGCTGAGTGTTTGTATCAGCTAGAGTATAAAGATAACCATCAGGCAGCAGCACAGAGCTACTGATGGGTAAAGTTGAAAGCTAGAAAAATGAGGAGAAAGTAGTTTAGGGAGCCAAGACTTTCATTGCATTTGGGTAGAATTAGGAAACATGTTTTATTGTTCTCTCTCCTTTTCCCTCTCCCCAGTCATAAAACAGCTCTCTTCTTCCTATCTCAACAGTAGGGAATGAAAGTTTATCACACAGCACTTGCACTGGTTGCAAGCCTTCATTAACAGTCTATCCATCAGCTAAGACAGCTCTTATCATCTGTCATTGACATGAATATTGATTTGCTTTGGAATATTTTGATATAATTTTAAATGATGGCTTTTAAAGTATGGAGATTCAGGATGTTTACTTTTTGAAGCAGACATTACAAAATAATTTTGAACTAGTTATTTCAAACCACGTGGTGCAGACATTACAATACTGAGGGGAAAAAAGACCTACGACAGAACAACCCCAACCCGCTAATTATATATCCAAACTTCTAATGTTTGTGCAGGGCCTGAATCTGCAAATTATTGTTCACTTGAGTGGTCTTTATTCATACACATAGTTTTTTCTCGTTAACAGGACTATCTCCATCATTACATGATTAAAAGTCATTGACCTTTCTGAAATCAGTCATTTTACCAGCATCAATCAGATGATAAACTTTGATACTAAGACATTAATTCTGTGCTTTTAAATTTATGTCTCGTATCTGATTGTATTTTGTATGCAATATTTTGCCTTCATTTATATCGGGCTGATTTATTTGATAAATCGTGTTTGAAAAATGGGTATTTGAAATGATACATATGCTCTGAAGGAGGTAAAATGGCACTGCTATTTTTCAACAAAATGGTGTTCTAAATATATGTATACGTTAAGTGTGGTCCATAGTAATTTTGGCCGTTGGTTCTAACTAGAAAAGTCTGTCTGCAGTAGTAAGCTTCTTTCAAGTATTTTGTAAACGTCTAAGAATATGGTTTTGTGTAATACACAGTTCCAAGTCCTTTATCAACATCAGTTGATAATGACTTGACTAAACAGCTGACTGCAGAACTAATGGAAAACTAGAGAGGAGTTTTGTTACAAAAACAGGATTCAGGGAAAATTCAGGTTTGAAGAGCTGCTTTATAGACCCTTCTTAAGCTGACCAACACACAAAGGTGTGCATACGAGGGCATATGCTTACAAATATTGAAAATATCCACATATACAGAACCCTGTCAGGGGTCCAAAGCTTACTTTTTCCAGTGGATCATTTGGTTGATTGCTGGTTTAAGGCCTTTGACAGCAAACGGTAATCAGTAAAACCCAAACATTGTGGTTGCTCTGTTCTAGGTGTGTTCTAGATCTACCTAATCATGTCAGTTTTTCATTCTGATTTTATTTGTGTGTGAGTTTACCCAATAATCCTCAGTATTTGTTTAAAAGCAATATTCAATCTTAGAATAAAAGAACTGTTACAATCACATAAGTTGTCTTTTTAAAATAGCAAACTTTTTATTCTTTTTAGAAAAATGCATTCTGTCCCAAACTGTGACTTTATATAACATTTCAGAAGATAGCAATTTTCTGTCACTCTTTTCTTTTAGAGACTATAAAATAATATTAAAAACAAGGCTCTGCTTAGTTTTGTTAGTTTCAAATCTAAAGATGGAGCTCTAATAGGAATAGTTCTGCCGTTTAACAGATCTGAACTTGGCTTTGATGTCTCAAAGGTAAGAGGTCAAATGAAGTTGAGGAAGTCTATTCTGATTATTTTTCTCCAGACTGGCAAATATTACGGAATAATTGTGGACATTAAATATCGCAGGAGTGAATCACTGGCTCAAGGGGAAGCAATGAATCAAATGCCACTCTTGACTTTGTTCTACAGTTTTTCTAAACAAAAGCAGGACAGTATTTGTTAACTATTCAGTGTAGCTTGGTCTGTTATGCTACATAATTTTAAAGTAAACAGATTAGCAAATTTGTTTGTAAATCTGTTTAATCTTGTTTTTTAGTTAAAGCTTTTTTTTTTTATTTTTTTACCTTCTGAAGCATAGGGAATAGCTGTCAGCAAATGAAAAGACTGGAAACTTGTTTACATATGATATTATACATATTTGATACAGCATGGTTTAACCTGCCTCTTGGTAGACAGAAAAGACAAAGAACATTTTTATACTATCAGAAGAGCAGCAAGTCAAGTATTTTCTCTGTAGTAAAGAGACATTGAGAAAGCTGTGGGTTGACCAAGAGCCTTGGTTGTCTAGCGCCTTTGAAAACAGCGCCATGTGAAACTCCCTCTAACACCTCTAATATCAAGGGTTACTACTGCCCAGGAAAAATATCCCAGAGAAATCGAACCCACAGCTTTATTCTCTTCTGTGCTATTTTACAAGTTCTTTCTTTAGGTTTTGGGTTGAGTAACCTCTAGTTGCAAAGACTTGTGTCCTGGTAGGTCGTGTTCCTTTCTAGCAGTTGCATTTATTAACAGGTGTGTCTTCATTTGGATGGACCAGTGCAGATCAAGGAATTTCTGCACAGTTACTGTGGCAGAAGAACTTCAAAAAGGCTCCCTAATTCCCAATATCTCTCCTTTCCTCTATGCCATTGTTACTTCTGTTTGTATTGGCTAAATATACTGGCCAAGAGAGGTTCCTGTGGTTTAGCCAGGTACGATTCCTTACCAAGTAGGGGTGAGAATGACTGGAAATATGTATTTGTTATCTATTTTTAGCTTTATTTGATAGCAACATTTATGCAGGTATTTACACTTACTATCCTAGTGATAGTAACGATCATAGTAAGTCTATTCAATTAATCACTCCTTATACCATACATTGTGTAAAATTAGTGGTGAATTATTTGGCTGCATTGCTGAGTCGTGTAAATTTTAAGCAAATAAGAAGTTCTAAAGAGTTAAATGAGGGAAGAGTTGGCAGCACTTACACTGATTGCTTGAAGTAGGTTGAAGTTCACAGTTTATTTGCATTTGAATTAACTGAGGTTGGTGTCCAGCAGTGCTTTTCAGAGCAGGCTTCAGAAAGACATTTTTGTGCAATAAAGTACTTGAAAATGTTAGATGGAAGATGAAGAATATTTAAAATACTTCTTTATTTTCCTGACAGAGAGAGCTTTCTTCTCATTTTATTCCAAGTAAGACTTATTGTAGTCTGAAATATTTTTACCACTGAATAGGCGGTCTTGTGGTAAAAGCCACATTTTTACATCGGCATATTAAAAACTTTCTGAAAGTATTTTTAGTTCCTTCATAAGGAATTTCCTAATGTCTGCAAAAAGAAATAAAATAATCTGAAAGCCGCTCATAACTTTAATCAGATAAAAACTTATTAATTGCTAAAAATGCTCTTTTATTAAATGATAGGAACTTCTAGATTATTACTTTATAAACTCCTGCTTCCATTAGGAAATAAAATATTTTAGAGGCTTTCTGCATTGTAACTCTTAACTGTGTGTATTTTTATTATTATAACAGAATTTTGTCTTCCTAAATGATATGTAAATAATTATACACATTTAAACAAATCAATGAGCAATAAAACAAAAACAGGTAGAAAATTCTTACATGATGAGTAGGAGAAATAAACTTTATTTTCAAAGAGCTTGCAGATTATGACTTGTTTCAAAGTTCAATATTTGAAGTTCTATTTTTAATGTATTTTCTTTCGTAAACGTTACTTAAAACACCACTATAACTGATAATATATGTTGTTTATGGGTTTTATTAAATTTTGTCATAAATGATGGCTAGGAAAGAAAAACCAAAGCACTTTCACATCATTCTGGTAGATCAACAGAAATCTTGATTCATATGCAAAAGCAGTCAAAAAAAAAATGCAACTTTTGATTCTGTTACAGAGTGAATATAGTGCACTAATGTTACAATTATTTATATAATTGAGGATTGTATTTGGTGAAAATCATGGCCTTCCAGTGATAACAAGAAACATGCAAGGTTCAAACACATTTACTATATACGCAGAAAAGACTAGTATCTGCTTTCTGAGGACAAACTGTACTGCAATGGAAAGCTAAATGCACATGAATGAATGACCAATTCACAGACACCTATGTTTAGAGTTGCAGTAGTCCAAATTTTTATTAATACAGCAGAAAATTACCTATTGTACCTAAGTAAGAGTTGCACCTTCTTAATTTTGAAAATGCTTTTGCATTTTTATTTTAAGAGAAAGAGAATTATATTGTCACATTTTGGAGACTTTTTGTTCCTTCTGCATTGTCATTTGTAGCAGTGTTTAATTTTTCCCTCCTAACAGTCTGTTTTGAGTCTTAAATCAACAAAAAGCAGAAGCTTTTATAAGACGTGGCGTTTGTACCTTATCTTGGTAACTATTCACGTTTTATGACAGATTTGAGATCTGAAAGAAATCTGAGACAAGGTACCTTTGTTAAAGGCAGATTTTCTCAGTGTTTTATGGATATTCCTCAAGTCTGAGAGGTGAATGCTCACAAGATTCTCTGAGAGACGATATCATTTCCAATCATTTGCTCAGTTGTCTCTGAGGTATTCATAGGAGCACAAAATCTGACATTATCAAGGAAAGCATGCTTTGGATTGGAAAGGACCTTAGAGATCATCTCGTTCCAACCTCCTGCCATGGAAAAGGATACCTTCCACTAGACCAGGTTTCTCAAAATCCATCCAGTCTGGCCTTGAACACTTCCAGGGCTCGGACCATCCACAACTTCTCTGGGCAAGCTGTTCTGGTGTATGAACAACCTCATAGTGAAGAATTTCCTCCTAATATATAATCTGAAACTACTCTCAGTTTAAAGTTATTCTCCCTCATCCTATCGCTACATGCCCTTGTAAAAAGTACCTCTTCACCTTTTATGGAGGGCCCCTTTAGGTGCTGGAAGGCCTCAAGGTGGTCTCCCTGGAACCTTCAGTTCTCCAGCCTGAACAACCCCAACTGTCTGAGCCTGGAGAGGTGCTTCACAGGAGACGTGCTCCAGCCCTCTGGTCCTCTTGGTGGCCCTCATCTGGACTTGCTCCAACAGGGTCGCATCCTTGTATTGGGATTCTCAGAGCTGGATGCAGTACTCCAGATGGGGTCTCACAGGAGTAGAGTGGAGGGGGAGGATCACCTCGACCTTCTGTCCACAGTTCATTTGCTGCAGCCAAGGATTTGTCTTTCTGTGCTGCAAGTGCACATTGCTGAGTCATGTTGAACTTCTTGCCAACCAACAATCCGAAGTCCTTCTCGCCAGGGATGCTCTCAATCTATTCTCCACCCAACCTTTATTTGTACTTGGGATTGCCGCGACCCAGGTGCAGGACCTTGCACTTGGCCTTGTTGAACTTCAAGAGTTTTGCACAGTCCCACCTCGCAAGCCTGTCCGGGTCCCTCTTGGATGGCATCCTTTCCTTCTAGCGTGTTGACTGGACCATGCAGCTTGGAGTCATTGGCAAACTCACTGATGATGCACTCAGTCACACTGTCTATGTCACTGACAAGGACGTTAAGTAGCGCTAGTCCCAGTACCAACCCCTGAGGACTGTCACTGGTCTCTGCTTGGATATTGAGCCGTTGACCACAGCACTGAGGGTCTGACCATCCAGCCAATTCCTCGTCCACTGAGTGGTCAATGCGTCAACTCCATGTCTCTCTCGTTTAGATTAAAAAAAAAAAAAAATATATATATATTTGAATTAAATTTAGTTATTTTTTTAAAAGTAGCATCTTATTTTGACAGTGAGCCATTCTTTTCTCTCTGCTCTGTTTCAAGATGGAAACATCAGTTCAGGTCATTATCAGTTTTTGCAGTGGAAAGGCCACAGAGAAAGAAGAGAAGCCCCTTGTGACAGTACTTTGCGTTTGTCCTTGTCAAGTGGAATTCAGTTGCACAGATCCTCCCTCTCCTTGCAACAGCCAAGGTTAGCCATAACCTCAGCTTCAGTGAGAAATTGATGTTTTTAATCTTGAGGGCTGATTTTTAAGTTGAAATACAGTTCATTACGGTGCTGCTCTTCCATATTATCAAGTATTTTGACAGAGGGAAAATTCTTATTTAAAATAAACTACAAGATACAGCACCAGGTTATGATAGTTTGAAGAGTGATTCTATTTTTCATTTATTTCCTATGCCTTTTAAGGTGACTCTTAGCTGGTAGAGTGGAAAGTTAAAATATTATTTTTTAAAATTGTCGGTCCTCTAACCTATATGTTATGTTTCTATCTTTCATTTATACTACCTTTATATTCTCATGTAATTCAGACACCCTGTGATAATTAGTGCTATGGTAGTATTTCAACAACAAAAATGTATTTCTCTTTTAGATTTCTTGATATTTGCTCAAGGCTGATTGTAATAAACAGTAATATGCTGTAAGAATTTTTCTAAACATAGATGCATGGGCTGATTTAATTCTTTCCTTGGGACACTGAAAGAAAAAAACATAATTAACATCACTCCTGAGATTTAACTTTTGTATAATAATAATTATTTTTTGAACTGAAGACAGTTTTTCTAGTGAATTTAAACTGTGTTGCTTAGCTATAGTTGCATTTTAGTCTACTGTCTAATAATAGTCTGATTATCTTATTTTATGCTTGGAGAATTTTTCTCACAGAAATATTTAAACAGTCTACATTTGTATGTTCTTAGTGCAGTCAGCAGGGTGGGGGGAGGTTTTCTCCGCCTTGGAGGTTGCATTTGAAACATTAGTAGAGTGCTTCAAGCATCAGATCTTAAAATTGGTGTCCCCAAAAGACCAAAAATCTAATATTTTAATATATTCATGTCCTTTATATCTTTTCTGTGTGATAGTCACATTCATCTACTGCTCTAGGCTCTCAGTAATCTCTTCTATGCATAAGTAAACTTCTAAAAGGGCTGCTATGCTTGTCTTTGTAAAAATATATATGATATACACGTAAATCATTAATAAATCTATACTGAAAATTTGATTTACACTTCCAAATTCTCAGAAATCCATATAAAAAATAGCACCCCCCTGTTCTCATGGTTTCTCAGAGGGAATAGCTCTCACATTAATAAAGAGATTTAAATGAAAGTTTGTGATATAATTTTCTGGTTCTAATGATTTAGAGTGCTTTTATTAATTTATGTGCTGCATCTGACTCTTTGATGAACAGTGTGAAGTATTATGGCTAATAATTTCAGTTTTGTCATTCTTTGCTGGCCTTTTGAGAGACAAAGATCCAATTTTAGTGAGTTAGTCTTGTATTTTTTTACAAGCTGGGCATGTTTCTGGAGTTATAATGAGTAAATGGTGAAAGAAAGCCAAAAGAGCTGATCATGAAGATTTCAGTGGATTAAAAAAAAAAAAAAAGCAAACTGTTTTTTACCTTTGTTGTTTTTTCTAATGAAGAAAGTGAACAGGAGATTGTATGCATGGATGGAAATTCTGAATTTTAAAATTTGTGTTATTTAGGTATTAAGTATCAAGTATTAAATATTTCCCATTAAGAAAACTGTCTTCACTTAAAAGGACGATCAGGCATTGGAATAGGCTGCCTAGAGAAGTGGTTTAGCCACCATCCCTGGAAGTGTTCAAGAAATGTGGATACGTCACTTGGGGACAGTGTTTAGTGATGAACACAGCAGTGCTGGGGATAAGGGTTGGACTCAATGATCTTAGAGTTTTTTCCAGTGATTAATGATTCAGTGATTCTGTTCAGTTGGGGCTCTTCCAAAAAGAGCTACAGAAAGAGTTGCAATGTTATATATAAAAGCATTGCAAAAATCATTAATAATTGTTGGGGATTTTTTCAATATTCAAAGTAAAGATGTATTTTAAACTTCCCATACATCTGAGATCCTTAACATCTCAGATTATAATTTTGATTTTCCACATCAACTTTCTTATCCCGGCATGCAGCAGAAGGTTTCTGTGGCATACTGATTTGTATTCATCAACTATGAGACCCACTTTGGTATTTTTAAAAAAGGAAAATATTTGATAATTTGAGGGATTTTTAAGCATCATTTCACCATTTCTCTCTAGAACTGGATTTCTGAGGTTATTATTAGTAAAGTGAACCGATTTACAAGCCACAGCAAATTTGGGAGGTCAAGAAGGAATACTATTTGCTGTAAAGAGTTTATTGCTCTCACTCTAATCAGTGAATATTTAAGGAAAAATATATTCTCAGCACTCTTTGTTCGGCATTTAGACTATGTTTGTAAGCCAATAATCATTATGAATTTTTTATTGCTTTTGACTAGTGTCTGAGGGATCAGTTTTTTTACGATCTTGTAATAACAGCATTGGAATTATTTGTGTGGGACAGATAGAATACATAGGTAATTTTCTTCTATTTCTGGTATTTAGGTCCAGCAGTCATGCACTTTGCATTTCCTGGGTTATCTTTTACATTGGGTTTACTTTATCTATTTTTGATAGTAATTTATTTCACAAAAGGCTTTTTGACCTCAGAATGACAGTTTTTTTGTGTTAAAGGTAGTGTATTTAATTGTCTATAACAATTTGTATCTGCTCATCATGTAGCCATTGCATGGAATACAAAATGTCAACTGCAAGACTTCACAAATTAAAACACCTCCATAAGGAACTTAAATTGAGGCACAATGAAATAGAAAAGTGCTACTGAAAAGAGTAAAAGTGCTTTAAAATGAGTATGCAATGTGTGTGAAGGTTCAACTAAGTTACAAAGATGAGGCCTAAAAGTGAAGCTGCAGAGCTGAAATTTCCTGACTGAAAAGGGTGCACCTAGGCAAAAATATTATTCTGAAGTTTGTTAATAAGTGCAAGTGGAGGAGAAGCAATCCAGAGAAAGACTTTTCCATAGTCAATATTTTTAAAATTTGATTATACTTCATAGAAAGCCATGGGGGGTTGAGAGAGGAAGGGAAAGCTGGTATTATCACTATGTGGAAATTTCATCTTTAAGTTTTTGAATATGAACAAGTACCTTTTAAGAAGTGTTGCTCATAAATTTCTAATTTAGGACATTTCTGAGTTTACCTAGTCTCTCAAGACTATCAAGAATTGGAGTACATAAAATAGAAGGTTATGCTTTCTAGGAGCCAAACAGTACTGAACAGGATTTGAATCATGCTACTCCTTTTGGCTTGTACTAATATATGTCTACACCTAGAAAAAGACACATAACTGCTCACAAGTGAAGGGTCAGAATTTGGCAGATCTGGGGTTTAAAAACAGAGTAGAAAGTGAGTGGTAAGTGAAATAAAAAACCTGGTAATTGTACATAAAAATTAACAAAAACTTTAGAGTGTGCTCTTAAGTATTCTTACTGGGAAGGACTTTATGGACTGAGAAATAGTTTTTCTATTGCTCCATGTTAAGAGACAGTGTCATTTTTCTCTTTAGCAGGAACTAAGTTTTAGTTCAAGATATTTACGCAGAGGGCAGAAGCCTTGGACATATTTCACTAGAAGAACTCTTCTTTGTTGGATATCATTGCATCTGCTGGGAATGAAAACGTTGATGAAATAATCCTAAACCAGAAAAATGTAACTACTGATCCACCAAAAGAGAATGAAATTCTTTGTGTATATAAGGGAAGTACCTACTTCCCTTAAATACACAAAGGAGAAGAAAAGTCTGCAATAGCTAAACCTATGACTTTGTAGCTACTTCTCTTTCTTTCAGTTTCTAGTGGAAAAAAAACCAAATGTGCAATTAGTAGTGGAAAAAGTGAAGGAAAAAAAATAGCTTCTCTGTGCTCCCAGACTGACTGAAAAGTGGTATGGTTGCATTTATGTTAATATTATCATAGCAGGTTTGCATCAGTGAAAATATGAGGATAAATCAGACACCATATGTACAGCTCCTCACTTAATTACTAGATGAACACTTCTGTAATGAAGATTATGCCATTGTTTTGAAATTTGCATCCTCCTTTTTATCCTTGCGTGCATGTTATTTCTGGCCATCTGCAGGAAATATTATAAAATTAGGGCCAGTGAGTAACTCTAACAACAGAAAACTATTAATGGTAAAAGTCAGTATTACTAAAGAAGAGTCCTAAATTTCTGGATGTTCTTGAAGTTTTGTGCTGGATGTTTTGGTTATGACCGAAAACCACCCTAAAAAACTAGAATGCTGCTCTAGAATGGGTATTCACAGTAAATAAAATAATAGATAATTGAGGGTCCCAATAGCAAAAAAGTCTTCCATTTTGCTATCGGATTCTGGGTCATGTTTATCATCGCAACAATGTAAAACAGATACTAGTGTGCTAAGCTTGCTAAAACAGCCTGTCAGTTATATTTTAAATAAGTTGATTTAAAGTTTATTGTATTCACTTTGGTGTAACTGGGCAAGTATAGCCATAATCAGAGAATAAGGTGTGCAATTTCACTTTGTAGCTAAATAGATTAATAGTATTAATTGAACTGCGTTGGGGTCACTGCTATCCCTCACATCCTGTTTACACCTGATGACCAGTCTTTCCGTCTATTGGCCAGTGGTGTTGATATGAGTGGTGAGCTGGATTACGGAGATGATCTGGCTGGAAATTAACCTTTTCCTGCACTGCTCTCCACCTATCAGGTGGAATATCATGGCCAGAGATTAGTTTAAACTCTCATGGAACAAGATAGCTTCCTTCAAATTTATGTAAAACTGATTTGATTGAACCAGTGTGTTACTGTAGACATAGACTGTAACTAATTGTCTGGGATAAAACTTGAACAAAGCAGTACAGTCCTATGATTTCAGACACTGGACTGCAGAGAATTACTCTCTCCCCCTTGCATCCCAAGACATAGCTTTAAACTTTTTTCTCAGGGCTTCTAGTAGGATACTTTATCCCTACAGTATTATCTCAAGTGAGTGAGGATAACCTTAAGGGAATGCTAGTCTAGAAAGAGATTGATGAAAAGCAAAAAGTGCCTGTATTTATCCCCTCAGATGTGTTTCTGATATCCCATTATGGTTTGAAAAACAAACAAACAAACAAAAAAAAGCCACCATAAAAACAAACCCAAAAAGCTGGAAAGGACTGTCTTTCCCAGCTTAGTAAATGGTTCTTCAGGAGTAGTTTTTAAATACTCCTTTCCAGATTTCTGTCTCCTTTGGGCTTTCAGAGTAGCCAAAACTGGGGCAAAACATAGAGCTAAATCCAGGCTATCTTTCATGGGTGATGTAAAAAAACGTGCAGTGGCTTTGGAAATAAGAGATACTTTTTGATACTTTTAGTGTCACTTACTCTCTTTTTTTTCCTCAGTATGTACTGTGTATTATATGGTTCACCCAAGCAGGGAACTTGGAGGCTGTAGGGAACTTGGAGGCTGTGGTACTGTTAAGGGCCATGAGTAAGGAGTATGTAGCAGGACCTTACGAAGTGGAGCTTGGGTTGTTGGTGGGTCTGACCTTAATCATAGGAGGCTGCCCAAAGCAGTCAACTTTGAGAGAGAGCAGCAATGGCTCTGCTCTTGTTTTGTTTCCAAGTGTTCAAAATAGAAATTGCAGCCACTGGGTGCAGTGTCAGCCCTGAGCGTTGATGGTCTTTTATTAAGTGAGGAATTAGGGAATATGAGCAGTATGCATTGCTACCTGGAATATCCCCTCTCCCTCCTTAGCAACATTCCCTTTTCCCTCATCTCCTGCACCATGCCAAGAAGATGAACAGTGAACCTGATGCATCAGTTTGGACCTCTACATTTATTGCCTTTATCTTTCTTTGGCACTCTATTTCTCTTCCTGCTGGAACTTTCTATTGCTACCGATCATATTCAGTATTTTTGGAGGAGGCAAAGAGAGAAGGTTTGGCCTGGGTTTGCTATCAGCTGTGATTTGAGGTGATCCATGTCTTACTCTGTAGGATGGAAGTTATCATCACCTCTCTTTGTTAAACATCAGATTGCCTCATTTATGCAACTTTAGGACGCTGAAGATGACAAAGAAATGTGGATACTTCCCTCTTTCTGTGGGCGGAGTAATCCTGATTTTTCAAAACTAGAGATTTTCAGGATGCAAGAATGATTGTATTAAAGTGATTAATTAAAGTCATTTGGATATCCTCATTGAGACTCTTTCCACTGCTTAATAGTCACATAAGAACTGCAAGACAGTAAACAGTCTTCAGATTCCAGTGCATGTTGCTGAACCAGATAAAAACCATCAAAATAACATTCAAAAACCCTCTTTGCTTTGATGGATTTCTGTGTTTTGTGGCTTGCAGAAAATCTCATCTGGATAACAAAAAGTGTTTGAAATTGCTGAGGGGTACGCATTCCCAGACCTTCAAAGTACAGACAGAGGCAAGAGAAGCTTTCAGTTCTAATAGCATAGGGATGCTTACCTGACTCAGCAGTGAGGATAATTCATGTGACAGTAACTGATTCGTCAATAAAGGGCCGCTTGGATGTTTGCCACGTGATCAGCATTTGTGACAGAGCAGTTGGGATGCAATGCTCAGCAACATCTCCTGGCTCCTCTTCATGAGCGTTGCGCTTCACAAAGGTGGCCTAGACATTCCCAGAGTCAATGCGCTTGAACCAAAAATTGAGAATAGCATCAAGGCAGTATGAAAAAGGGACCACAAGCTTGTATTTCAGGGAGGTGAGGTGGTCACTCTTCAGGCTGTAGCTTCAGAGTGACACCATTACATAAGAAGAGATGGGATGTTCTTGCCTATGCACAGAGTGCATGCCAGGTGTAATATGGAGTGTCTGGTGATGGCATCTGAGCGTTAATTTCTTGTTGAAATAGAGGGGGTTTTTTGATTAAGAGGCTCTTTCTAGTGTTTCCTGGCACACTGATGGTCAAAACTTAATTCCAGTCCATTCTACATTATCTTTTTCCTGTATTTCTATTGTATAAATAAAACTGAAGATATCTATCTTTTTGCCTCTCCAAAAATAACCAAACAGTGCAAAAAATCCCCTTCAAACCCCAAAAAACCCAAACCAAATAAAATATATAAAACTTTTTGGTTTTTTAGGTCAATGAGCACAAAAAAAATTGTTTTCAGTGTATTATACAATGGTGGTTGAGGGGACACAAAATACATTCCTTTCATATACTACCATTCCATCACCACAAACTGGCTGCTCCTTGCTGTGTATTATCTCCATTCCATTCTTCTCAGAAATGACAATTTTTTTAACTAATGAATTATTGAAAAAAATCTTTTTTTATAATCCTATTTAGCTACAACCTAATCAGGAAATGGTAGGTCTTTCTGGTTTACTGTCAGCTTTCCAGCATGAATTTGAAAGGTTTCTTCCTAGTAGTTAGAGTGGTATAAAACTAAAAGCATTAAAAATGAGTAAAATAGTATAAGATAGTTAAAACATAGCAGGAAATGTAGGTTCAGATCCTATTGAACAGGATTGTAAGCATAAAATATGAAAAATGCATTATTTCATTAAAAATATCTTTGCAAAATTTAAAGAAGGCTTCAGTTTTTCTAGGAAAGTTACTATGTACTATAATGATGCACTCAATTTAATATAAATAGTGGAATGCAAATGACCAAGTCAGCTGTCAGAGTAAATTTTTTTTTTTTTTCATAAGGTATGGTAGGATGAGATTTTTTGTTCTATAAAATCTCAGAAATGTATGTGTTTCCTTCCTGTTTTTCTCAGTGTATTAATTTCTTTTTACATAAGGTGAGAAAATCCTTCTTTTATAGACTTGGACTTAAGCATCCAAGCACATGGGACTAGGAACCTGTGCCAGCTTTATGACTGACCAAACAAGTGCAATTTTCTGTATTTCTTTCTGATTGTGCTGGATTGAGGCTCATGAAGAAAGTTGACCTTTGTGACATTAAAGAAGAAAGAGGGTCGAGTCACCACAAAGCAGGAAAGGAAAGAGGCGAAAAACTCCACAGCAGTTATATTGAAAAACAGAAAATACCTGTAACTATTTTGGCTGTTGAAATACAGAACACTTCACTCTATTTGTATACTTCTGTGAACCTATTTCAATGGACATAGATTTTTTCTAAAGACAATCACAAGAAATTTTGAATTTCTTTCATTTTAGTTAACAGTTAAAGTTTTGTTTCCGTTCTTGAGAATGCTCATTGTAACTAAATCCTATAAATAGAGTGAAATTCTGGACCACACTTATTAAATGTGGATTTTAGAGTGGTTTTCATGTTGTCAATTAGGTCAGAATTTCATCTATAGTTAACTTAATTATATTAATGTGGGCACTGGGGGGAGAGTGCTGGAGGGCAAATGTATTTTTGGTTCAATCCTGATAAGGACAAACTGCCCTCAGCGACAAACAGTCCTTGTTTATTTAAATAGCTGCAACATTCATCAGTCCTTTTGGTTACTGATTGAGCTGTCCTTCGATCCAGTTATACCAAAATCCACACGCATCTTTATTCTCGGCAGTTTGATAATTTCATACTTCCTGTCAGTGTTTGTACTGTTGTGTATACTCCTCTCCATCGCACCAGAGTGTATCCATGTCCTTCTGTGTTTCAGGAGCTCATGGTTTCCTGCATGTAATAGACTTTCCCATGTCACATCTGTAGCTGATACACGCTCTAGCTATCTTCCCATCTTATGAAGACTGGTGAAATGCTACTTCCCCTGTCCCTAGCTACCTTCTGTCTTTACCTTTTTGTGGTTTAGGACTTGGTTTCCTTGTTTAGTCCTTTAATCCTTTTTTAATTCTTTTGTTACTTCAAATCCACTTAGAGGCAAAAAACTCAAACCTGTCTATTCCAGTCTTTGCCATTTTCATGGTGATTGTGAGGAACAATCTCCAGGTGGGTTGAGTTTAAACCAGCTGAGTTATTGAAGAATCACTTTTATTGGGTAAAAAAGATGGGATCCATCTCTGTTGGCTACAGCACTTCAATGCAGACAGTTTCATAGATATAAAAGGATAAAATCATAAAATTAACCAGAATACTTAATAGAAAGTGATTCTCTAAATTATCATGACTGTTTCAATTAATGATAGACATATCATAGTTTGGCATTGTCCAAACTGGCACAAGCATTCATCCAAGGAGTTCAATAACACGAAGGTTTCAATGGTTTTGTTGGTAATTACTGTTTTACCAAACCTCAATATTTTCTTGAATAACAAAAGAGAAAAATGAGGGTGATAGATTAGTATAGCATGGTAAATATGGAGAACTTTAGTCTTTAATTTAGCAGATTGCCTGTTTAAAAAAAAAAAGTTGCATTCTAAGCTGCCATTTTGCTTTCTTGAGGATAAAGTCTTCTCAAACCTACTCTTAACAGTTTACTACAGAAGTGCCAACAGCTGTTATTTCTTCTTACATTTAGTCAATGTTAGTAGTGCTTTATTTTAGAAGAAAAACGTTAAAAACTTGAAAACCAAAATATTTATCTTTTCTAGCATGTGCAAAGTACACAGCTACACAATGGTATACTAGATGTCAACTTACAAGTTTTGTAAAATATCAGCAGTACTAAGCTATTCACCTGAGTTCTAAGCTGGAAGGTTTTCTGTTTCTGGTTTCATAACATAAAGTGGTTGAATTCCCATTGGTTCAGATACTGCCATGATGGTAAACATTAATCCTCCAGGATATTGAGGAACCAGCTGTGACAAGATTGCTTAATAAGGGAAGAAAGAGACCACCTCACTAACAGTATAACCTCCACAAACTAGCACTTGCATATGTCAATGATGCTAAAACCACCCTGAGGTTGATACTGAAATCTTGGGAAAAACATAGATCAATATACAAAACTCGAATCTATTAAAAAAAGCTCCTCTGAGATATGTGAACTATAGTGCCCTCATTTTGTTGTTCTTTCTAAAATATTAAGGAAATCATGAGACCATGTGAGGAAGTTATAAGAAAGGTTTAAAATTGCCATTTCTCATTTCATTATAATTCATTGAAACCTGGGTCACTAATGCTAAGGCATCTGGGTGTCATCCTTTATATAAATAAATACATAAATAAATATACTGAAAATGGTAAGATCAAATTAGAGCACGAAGTTAGCAGCAAAGGTAAATGTCCTTGCTGCATCTGCATTTTAGGTGTTTTGACCTTTCAGAAATGCCCCTGGCATGTTCAGGCCACTTGTGTACGGGTCCACATGAGCCGCTGTCAATCTTTAGGGCCAATTCCAAAGAAGCCTTTCAAGAAAAGCCCTGGGCAAATGGATCATGCTTGCATCCCCTCACAGAGAGGGGATGGGCTGCCTGGGCTTCTGCTCTTACTGGCAGTGCCATTGGCATGAGGGCAGAGAGAGTAGCAGTGAAAGCCAGGGAAGTCTGACCCCAGTGCTGACTACTCACCATGGTGATCCCTGGAGGTACCTGCCTTGAAGCCACCTGACCTGTTAGTAATGTCTGCACATAGACCAAGTGCAGTAGTATAGGACCGGGAGTCAAGGGCCTGCGCTCCACCTTCTGCTTGTGCAGAGTGATGGTTTTGCAGTTTAAATCAGGAAAGGAGTGAGGGAGAGATGGACAGGAGTCAGCAGAAGGCAGGATACGTTTGGCATGGCGAGGGCTTTTTGTGAATTTTTTAAAAAAGTATTTCTCATCCTGTGTGTTCCAGCACATGAGCTGTCAGTATGGCTGTTCCAAAATGACGTGCCAGCCTCTTTTGGTGGGTGAAGGATGAAGGGCATGTGCCTGCACAGTGAGTGGCTGTAGCCACATAAAGTTGCAGCTGAGAGACAGAACAGATTGGTACGCAGATGTACGAGCTGCTGGCTGCCGTGGCAGCGCTGCACTTTACTGTCGCAATCCCCAAGCCTGCTGTACATAGTTAAGGTGACCTAACAACTCTGTTTCAGAGTGGGGCTGCCACTTCTGGAAGAGAACTGGAAGGTGACAGCAGGAAGTGTGCAGTGCTCAAAAGCTGTCAGCAAGTCGTGGGGGTGAGAGCTGCACCCACAACACTGTGATCTGTCCATGTCGCATTTTGACAAAGAGAAGCATTGCTAGATATGGATTACAGCTGCATTCATAAGAAAATATGATACTGTGACTACTTTGTAAGAACGCCATTTTTGATGTAAAGATAGCTGTTGCAAGGTTTTTGAAGGCACTACGGTAGAGTAGAGGCAGACTAATGGGAAAAGACCATGCTTTTAGCTAAAAATTCTGCTATTCATTCAAAGCTAATGCAATATAATAGTCTCTACACAAGAAAATACTTTCTTTACTGCCATGAAACCATAAGGGTAGATAAAAGCATCTTAAGAAATGGTAGCAGTGTATTCTTTCATGGCTAGTTATTTGCTTCCATCATTACATGCAATGAAATCCTCAAAGTCACAGGCAATGAAGCATGGTTTATATTTATTACTGTGGCTGTATTATAAAGATATTAATGACACTGAATATGGTGACATAGCTTATGGTCTTTTTCTGATCCCCACAAAATAGACAATTAATTTTATTCTTTTTTTTTTTCAGATTAATAATATGTAAAAGACACAGACTGACATTTCCTGAGAGCATAGAGTACTACTCCTTGATACATTGAAACTGACCTTTTAAATAATGCCAGGTTAATATCTGATGTATCTTTTCTTTTAAAGGCAGGAGGAATGCAGTGATTGGGCCAGTATTTAAGATTTCATTTATTATACTTTGTAGGGGCATTAAGCTGATCAGATCCGTTTACTGGGGTGGAATGCTTACATTTTCAAATGAATTATATCTCTCTTCTTGATGCTGAATATCCTAAATGGCTAGTCACCATTTAACAACACAGAACAGAGCATAACAGCTGAGGAATTCTGTGAAAAAAAAGAGCTTTGAAAATGGGAACGTTCCTAATTTTAAATATGTATACATTTTAAAATAAGGCATTCTTTTAACTGGATATATATATATATAACTCTTCATATAAACTCTGGCTAAGCCGGATTACATTAGTTTTTTTTTTTTTAGTACACTGTAAATACACATTATCACATTTGGAAATGGTTGTGTAAAAAATATGATATCTTTTTGATCTTCTCTGTGAAGATTACAGCATGGGGACAGGTAAAGTAGTGCTTATTACGTATTTACTAAACTCTCACAGTAGCAACCTCTTTCCTAGTCCAACAAGAAAGAGTCAGGCAAAGAAAAAAATTTATATTACCAATGAACTGCTGAGAAGATTTAGAAATCATAATAACTTTGAGAGGAAGCAGTCACTATGGTATTGTAGAATATATTAATCATTATTAGATATTCATAAGTAAGGTGTCAGAACTGGGATTTAGTTTGTTTTCCACAAAATATTGGACTTGCAAAGGTGAAAAGCACTAGCAGGAGAGAAAAGGGAGATATAGGTTTGCATTACATTTTCTCAGGAATTAAAATAAATTGTCTCTAGCTCAAGGGTGACTATCTGATCATCAGGGTGATGGTGGAAACTCTGTGAACTTTTCATGTAGTTTTCTTTACTTAAAAAAAATCACTGAAAAATATTTAAGGTCCCAATTCCCTTACCTAAATGAGGCAAGTGAGATATCCTAAGGTATTCTTTCTGTCAGTTCAGAAGCTATAGCTCTCCCAGTAGTGCTTCTCATCCAAGAGTTTTAAGGTGTAAACTTGACACAGAATAAAAGAATCCTCTTATGGATAATAATTTATAAAAAAACTGCAGAAGTTACTGAAATGGAAAGAAGTCAATAGTGAGAAAACTGCGGAGTACATCAGATTCATGAATGCTCTGGAAATGGGGTAAAAAATGAAATGACAGCTTTCTGAGAATCAGAAAGGAAAATCTAAATTTGATACTGATGAAATTACTGTACATGAGAAATAAGGAACAACCATTATCTGTTCGACATCCTTCATTCTATTCCTCCTCAGCTCATGAAGAAAATCTAAGGATGACAAACATCACATAAGACTCCTACAACATAAATCACTTTCATGTTAAAATAGTGCATTAAGCTCATTGTTAATAAGAACATTAGTGCACATTGAGCAAAGAAACTCATCAAAGAAACTCTCCTGTCCTAATTATTTGTGTGCAGTGAGGGGCGGAGAACCCCACCCCCTAAATATTTACGTGCAACGAATAGCTGTCAATTAACTGTTTGCATTAATAGGATGGAAGATATGGTGTTATTGTTGGTAGTTGTTTAAGAATTTCAGTTCTGTGTTTACTGGCAGACAAATTATATATTTCTATACACATTAAAATATGTACTGGGATATTTTATAACTGTTAAATTTTTCCTTGCTTTTTAACCTATAAGCTATATTATAAGTGAGAAATGTGCAGAGAAAGAAACAGGAAGATGCAGAGATACAGATTAGTATCTGCTTAAAGAGAGAGTAAACCAAGTAAACTCATCAGATTTCCAAACATGGTTTTATGAATATAAAGAACTAACAGTCTTCAGTGAAAATAAAAGTAGACATATAATAAAAACCTATAAGCAATTCCATTACAAGTATGTAATTAATGAAGTTAAAAATACAGAAGAGTGTTATCTAAACACTGAAACATCAAGTTCTGCCAGATTATAATTAATGAGTAGAGGGTTTAGATCATAAATGCAAATTTGAGTTCAGAAATATGTCATTTTGCCCCAGAATGCATGATATAATAATTCTTTCAAAACACAATTTCTGATTTCTTGATAATATAATATTAAAAGAAAAGTAAAAAACCTCTTTTCTTATAATTTGTGCTGTACCTTCAAGTAGAAATAAGAAAGTAGCAATTTTAGGTAACATGAATATATAGACTTGATACCTTATTTCTTTATGTTCAGCTATATGCAGCACCAAAATCTGGAGTTGTAATGAAGCTTTGAAAAGTCATTTTTATTCCTGGTCTTAGTTCAACTCTTTAACAAAGTCTTTAGGACAGATCATAATTTTTCTTTAAAATAAAGACTTCATAATAGTACTGTGTTAATGAGAACTGTGGTTTTGGTAGTAATTTTTAAATAAATAATCATTTAAGAGGTCCAATAAATTCAATAGAAAATGTATGTTAATTTAAAAAAAAAGGTGGATATTTTAAGATCTAAAAAGGCAAATAACAACTGCATACACCTTGCAAACTTTTGGGATTTTAGGTGGTATCTGTCCAAAAGCTTACTTTTAAAATTTGTGTTGTAATTATTCATCCAGGTATCAGGCAATGAAGTCGGAAACTGAGCATGTAATAATTTTCTCTTCTTCTGTATGAGTACGAAGAATAAGCCTTTCAAGGTCAAGCAATTTTCAAAACTGTAAGGACTCTATTCTTTTACACCACATGAGACTAAAATATATTCAGTTTGTGGGAGGGTGGTGGAATGTGGCTGCTCTTACAGCCTTCTGTGAAATGACTGTTTTCCAACCAAATTTTCATTGTACAGAGAGATATTCCAGAAGTGCACAAAGGGGACAAAGGTTCAACCATGTATAGCTAGTCTTAGCATGCACAAGTACTAAACTAATCTTATTCTGATCTTGAAAGTCAACAATTAAGTATTAAAAAGAAAAATGCAACAAACACAAATAAAGAGATGTTTTCTTCAAGATTAAAAATCAAGATTCTGATTTTTCATATTTCTTTTGTTAGGGTTTTTCTTTTTCCCTTTTCTTTAATGGACGTACTTTTCCAGTAACAGTGATATGAGAACTTATACAGAATCAGTGAAGGAAAATACCATACCATAATATACTTGAATTCTCAGAGTTCTGAAACAGCCTTTTTTTGGTGTTTCCAGTCAGTGAGCTAGATTAGTTGTAATGATCCCATAGCAGAGGTTCACCAGAACATCTGATCAGCCCTTCTGTTTTGGTGGAAGTGTGAGCGGAACCCAAGAAGAAAATCTGTGTCATTTCCTATCCTCACTATAATATCCTCTTACTAAATAGGTGTAAAAGAACAAGCCTCAAGTTATTTATGTAAAATATCTGGCTGTAATAGAGCTTGTTTTCTGTGTTTCAAATAATTCCCTGCATAATGTATTCTGTGCAAGGTCTCCTAAGAGAGATACTTCTACTATGTATATTAGAAAAGCTGGAATGCCAAAGAAAGGTAATTGAAGTGGAAACTGTTGGCATAAGCAATGATAAATGAGATGAAATGCTAAGTTTGATTAATAGGGAGACCCAGAATGAGATTGGGTTTAGTGGAACAAAAGGTAAGTGATGTCAAAGTAATATGGTGTATTAATGTTGAGCTTTTGTTTGAATTACGAGTGTGAAGGCAAGGCAGGAAGGTAAAAATCAGCTGGAATGAGAATGAAATAGACCTTTAAGTGGTTTTACCAAGTTTAGTAGAGTCCCCAAACAAGGGTAGCAGACTTAAGTAGGATCTGTTACTGAGATGGTGAATAGAGGTAAGAGAAGAGTCCATTTACTACATTTAATATCTCCACAGGAATTAATTCTATTCAGTCTCCCTGCCTTCAGGTGACTGTGAGGACTACTGTTATGTGAAGAATGATAGGAATCAAAACCCCGGTTTGTGTAACAGTATTGCCAGGAGCATGACTGTAAATAATACAGGACAATAAGTGATCCCCAATTTGTTCACATTTTATGCTCAGATGATTTCCCATAGAAAAGAAAATGTCAGACAAGACTTGAACATTCGGTGCACAATCTGGGCTCCTAGGGCATGCTTATGATATTTTGTACTTATTCCTGTATATCTTTATTCTTATCAGAGGTTTCTACATTGGCAGGGTAAGTGGAAAGTGAAGTAGAAAGGGGAAAAAGAACCCCCCTCATGCATGAAAGTGGCTCATCTCTGTCCCATAATGCGGGACTAAATAATATAGACTAAGCAGACTGACTTGGGAGTATCTTTAAGTAATGAAGATCAGTTTGCTGTGTTGTCTGTTTAATATGATGGTTTCAACACAAATGCTGAACATCAATAATAAATATTGCATATCTCTAATAGGTTCTGAAACCACTTATGAAATGTCCATGTGTACATCCATTAGGAACCATATAAAGAAATTCTCATACCATATGTATCTATAAATTTGTGAGTATGGTTATTATAAGCTTTTAGTTGTGAGCAGTGCATTGCGAGAGCCCACATTTAAAAGAAAAAGTTGATGAACATGTGATTGATGATAATTTTTTTCTTTCATCTGAGAAAAAGTATTGCATTTTTCACCACTGCTTTTCTCTTACATTCTGTCTTTTCTTTGATTTTTCCTGGTTGTTTCCTCAGTGACTCCCTCATATGAATGTTGAATAGCGATAAGAAAAGGCTCAGTCAAGCACGATAAATTGATACTGCTGTCCCAAATAGTACTACCATTTTTTCTTTTTGCTGTTGTGCCAGATGGATTGTCGTATATCTACTATATTTATTCAAGTCCACAAATGGATTATCAGTATTGTAAACCTTTATTATACGGCTTATGCCAAAGTAATATTGCATCTCTGAACTTGTACATTTTATTTTGACAGAAACAGACCTGTAAAGATGTTTATGTGGTGGTCCGCTGTTTTACTTCTTGGATGCATTTTGCTTGGAGCAGACGGGTGGCCAGTCAAGGAAGGATATGACTTTAGGCCCTACCAGCCCCTAGTAAGATTACGGCACAAGGTAATGAATTATTCTCTAAGAGTTCTTACTTTTCTTCTATAGTCAAGGAATAAATTACACTCCAGCCTTGTATTTTCTGTGTTTATTGGAGTAATGTTCAGAAATTAAATTTTTCAAAGAGGATAAGATCTGTTTTAGCTTTAAAAACTAGAGATTAGTTATATCAACAGAAACTCAGAGGGGGAGAGCCAGGAGAGGCTCTCTCTTAAAGCAACAGTCAGCATCTGCTTAAGGCAATGACTTGTCCCAGTCCTCAGTGAATTTCAGTCCAAGCAGCAAACAGGGAAACTGCTCATCAAAGAAGAATGGTGTCGAAGTTAACTGATGAATAGAAATTTGTTTGCAAGAGAGAGGTGTTCCTAGTCTTTGCTGAATTTAGCAGTGGACCATGGCATAGTGCATATGTTTTCTGAGTTACATGGTTCCCATATTCAACTACTGCACGCCTTTCAAATTTTGCCTACCTGATGCTCCTATGTCATGAATCCAGGACTCTCAAAACTGTTCTCAGCTAAAAAATACTGCCCTTCTTCCGGTAGTGAAAGGGAAACTTCTGTGGTCGTTCTGCAAAACAAGGAAAACAACTGTAGTATTTCCATGGGCTGTCTAAAGTTAGCATAGATCTGATCAACTTAATTTCTTCTGGGCATGGGAGCAGCATCTGAGGCACCTTAAGACCTACAGTCAGGCAAACTGAGATGATTAAAAAAATTTCACTCTCTGAAGTTTTGTGCTACAAGTAAAAGGTCTGAATTATAGCCAGAAACTCTAAATGTTAGTTTCTATTAATGTTTCAAGATACTGCTAGTTTTATTTCTCAAGACTTTTTATAAAGTATGAACAATATTTATTTTTGGTCCTAAATTTAAAAAAAAAGACCCGATGTTGTGTGATTCTATCTTAGCACATAAGGAGGAACTGAAAACGTGAGTTCTCAAACAAGAAAAATACTTGCCTATTAGCTAATTAATGTATGCTATGTAGATTAAATACAAAAGGTTTCTTAACAGATGGAAAATAAAATCTTAAAATTATACAATTATGCCTCCTCTAGGGAATGTTCTCAATCAGAATAAAGACTGAATCAGTCAAGGAAATGTGTAACTGTATCAGCACAGAGTTTTTTATGCTGAGTATTACTCAAAACTTTGTCTCATCACTTTATTTCCATTTGACAGCTGTAAGCAAAATAAAATAAAATAGCACAAGAAAAATATTTTCAAATCTAGAAGGAAGAGAGAGACTAGTAATGTAAACTGTGGGATGAATCATGTGAGAGAGAAATCACATGTGAAAAAAAACCCCAACACAAAACCATGAGGACTGTGAGAACAATGAAGGACAGAATAGGGGGCATGATTAGCATTATTTCTGAGGTCAAATGGTCTCTGATCTTAATGAACGTATGTGGAACTAGTCATATGTTGGTGCTTCTTAATTATACTTTTAATGTACTGGTAACTGTGATATAATTCTTGGAATAGGCTGTCATAAATTTTTCAAGTTTAATATTGGGAGAATCACACATAGACCTATGCAAACAACATAAAAATAATTAAAACTTGATATAAAACATTATATTGAAAAATATGGTCAGTTTTTTCCTAGGCAGTATGTCTAGATAAAAAAATGTTTTAGTATAGTTCACCTTTTGGTATTAGGGATCTATGTTTGTATAAAAAACCTAGGAATGTAAAACTTTTCTAAAGTCTATTTTTAAAACCAGCTTTGGCAGAGATACGCATACTCAAAATGTAAATAATATGGTAAAAGAAACTTTCTGCTTCAATCAAACACTTAATAAATCAAGTGCTTAGGTTGAGTTATGCCAGTAGAATACTTACTACAAACAGATGATAATGAATATATGCAGTTATATTTGCTTTGATCAGGCAATATGTATGCAAGTTTATGTGTGCAAAGATAAAAAAAAAAAGATTAATCTCTCTTTCTCTAATAAAGGGGAATTTATCTGACTTAAACAATAGTCCAACTAGAGCGACTTTAAATGTCAACCTGCAGGGAAAAACAATCCTGTTGGTACATAGGTATTATCTTGATATAATGATTGTGTTCGTGGTGAAAACAGGCTTTCATATCATAAAGGTTTTGTTGTTTTAAAAGGGATTATGAACAATTTCAGCTTCTCAGGCATAGAAATTACAAGTAGGAATTTAGTCTATATATATGATATCTGAAAGCATAAAAATAGCATTTCTATGGAAAAAAAAATCATAAATAGAGGAAAAAAATTATGCATAAGAAAACATTATTTTACTTTGAGGGTGACTCAACACTGGAACAGATTGCCCAGAGAGCTTGTTAAGTCTTCATCTTGGCAGATATTTAAAAACTGTCTGGATGTGGTCCGGGACAACCTGTTGCAGGTGACCGTGCTTGAGCAGGGAGATATGACAGGATGACCTCTAAAGATCCTTACATTCTTGGATCCTGTACTTCATTATAATACACCATTAATTACAGTAATGTTCATTATCATGGCCGTTATAATGGCAATGAAGACCAAATGTTTGACTGCATTGTTTGTATATGAAATATTCAAAACCAGGAAGAGAAGAGTTCTCTTGAACGAGAGCTGAGAAAGAATATTACAAAGCACTCCTCAAAGTTTTGTTTTCAATCCCCTTCCCTTGTTTAACTGCCATGGCTTACATTTATGTGGTTATGCTGAAAAGTACTAGGCTGTGTCTGAACGGCATGTGAATTTCTTGTTAAGCCAGGTAATCCTTGGTTATTCATTTGTCAAAACACTGGAAAAATTTGTAAGGTACTTTCCATTTGGGAGTCTTCTTGCATTGCTGCTGAAGTATTGTGAGCAATTTGTTAATACCTAGGTTCCCACCTGATATTGTTAGGAAGGATTTTTAGCATCCTAATGAATTTTCTTCTTGTAATTTGCATGCCTCTGACAGAGACCAATGTTTATGCAATGTCTTCAGTGAAAGAGTGTGTGCTCTGAGATTTCCAGGTATAAACAGGCAGGTGGCAGCCAACAGAATGGCAACTGTTGGCTGCCGATTCTCTGTCAGATGCTAAGAAATATGGAATATAGCCTGCACATCCATATGTATACTCCAGAGCATGCCAACTCTGTGTATCTGACACATGTGCGCACAGCCCTCCTTGGCAAGCCAGGTGGTTCACACGGTTTAGGAGGAGAAATACCGGTGACAGTGCCTCACTGTTAGTGATCTCCTCGCTGGTGGGGAGCGGTTCAGTTTTAGTCTCAAGGAACAGTTGGTGAAGGTGTAATTTAGCCCGTGTCCCCTGGACTCCTTTCACTTAGGCGCAGTTCTGAACTTTGGAGGTTAGGACAATCATGTTCCCAATAGTCAGGGCTAACCCCTCACTGAGAGCAAGCACTGCCCTGACAGCGTGGATGGGGATGGGCTCAGGGGAACCTGGGAACAGAGAGAGGGGACAATCCAGGGAAGTCAGAGTTGAGCCTGAGCCTCAGCCTTAGCCTTGGCCTGTGTCCAGGCCTGTGCAGGATGCTCCATCAGAAAAGAGCTTCTGTTGTCCAGCTGAGCAGGAGCATATGGAGGATACAGCAAAGGGAGTGTGCCAGCTTTCACTGGCTTCTGCTGATGATTGAAACTTCTTTCCAGCCTTGTCCTGATTTCATCTTGTTCTACCAAAGGGCTAAGGGGAAGTGACTCAGATGTGCAGGCCTCACTCTTGTCTGTGATATTTCTCCAGACTAAAATACTACTTTTAACTTCCTGTAAAAACCTGCCTCTCTCCCTTTTTCCTCTCTCCTTCCCTTCTTGCTGTTGCTATTTGCTGCTAAATTCAACAGTTCAACCATGGTGCACATTAAATTAGGGCTCACGACTAGGTCAGTTTAGAGGGGTTTAGGTTACATTAGAATTAAATCCAGTTTAAAATTGTTTAAGCAATAAGAACTTTGTCTGAATTAAACAAAGAAAGAGAAAAACGTAAGCGTCTGTTCCAGATTATTAAAAGGAAATTTGAATGCAGAAGCACAAAGCGCAGAAAAAACCCATGTATAACATTTAGGTTTACGCCCAAAGCGCAGAAAAAACCCATGTATAACATTTAGGTTTTTGCCCAAAGCTTATAAAATGTTCTCCATCTACTAAGAGCACTGAAATGCCTGTAACATATAGACAGGCTGAGTGTTCAATGATTTTATTGTCATTTACGGTGTCATGAAAGAAATGCACTGAAAGTAGTATTCCAGGATTCAAAAATATCCTGTGCTTTCCCTGTGTTGTCTGGTCTCCAAACAACCTGAGATTTATAGTTCACAGTGTCCGTCTGGAAAATCTGTTTGCTTGCAGGATCTGAGAAGTGATAAAATTTGATCCTCTAGAATCCTCTGTCCTAGAGAGAGAGAAGGGAAAAAAATCTATTAAGACGAGCAGTGAATTCTGAGGACTAAGAACAGAGCTTTTCATGTCATGTCAGTGCTGTTCTCAGCTCTAAAGTAACATGAGAGTTTTCTTCCTTCTGAGGTTCCATGAGCACAGTATCTATGCATTATGCAAATTCCAGGATTAGAAGTAGCAAGACTCAGTTTTAATTTTTTCCCCTCTTAATCGCTTGTAAGTGTAGTCAAGAAGTCTTTGGTTTTTTGTGTTGGGTTTTTTAAATTTATTTTTTTAAAATTTATTTTCCTTTTCTCAGGAAAGGAAGGGAATTCTGCATTCTAATCTCATTTTTCCTATGGGCAGTAGCATTAAAAAGGCATGGGTAATTTTTTTTTCATCCCATTACAGTCATTGTGTATTAATAAGCTAATATCAATTAAACATTTTATTTTTGATATCGCTCACTACGTGCTCAAAGCATTTTTATAAGTTTTAGGAAAGTTTCTTCTAAAATCTCCCCGTAAAATTTCTTCTCTAATCCTTCTTCCAACTAAGCAGTCAATGTGGGATGGAGTGTCAAACTCTGGAATTAAGGCAAGGCTAATTCCCCCTTTCAAGATGCCTGCTGGTACTTATTAGCAATGACTCTCTATAAACTTGTAGTCAAATCAAGAGGGCCAGTCAGGGAGCACAGGTATATCATAACTATTGGGCTCAACCTCTTGCTGTACCTATCTTTTTTGTTCTTGATACTGAATATCATCACTGTGAAGAAGATTAATCTCAGCCAAATATTTTGAGGGATGATGAGATTCACATATATCATCTACCTTTTGATTAATATTGGTTTTTTATTTCACATGCCAGAATGGCAACAAAGAATAGAATATAACATGGTGGTATATGGAGGCAATGTAATTATCTTCTCTAGTAGTCACTTTGGCTTTCTCACACTGAATCCTAGGAAGAGGATTTCCAGTTACCCTCTGAATAGATGAGAAATGGTTTTTTACCTTTCTGGTATTTGGGATTCAATGCAAACACAATCTGTATTGGCTATCATTTCAGACTCTTGATTAGCATGTTTTTTTTTCATATTCTATTATGATGGCAAGTTGTCATCACAAATTGCAATTCCCGTAATAGCAAAACAAAGCCAGGAGAGCTTTTTTTGATATATTACTTGAGGTGATTTGCTCCTATTTAAATTTGTGCAGTTTGGATTTCTAAAATCAGAAAGAGGCCAGATACTTGAAGTGTGTGTTTATGAAATCTGGCTCTTTTCCATGGCTTCCTTGTTGCGTCTTATTCTTCAGGTCCTCAAGACTACTCTGTAATTTAATTCAATCTCTTTTTTTTTTTCCTTAGTAATTTTCCCCATGGATTTAATACCTCTATTTACTACCTAGAAGATATAAACTTTTATTGTCTATGCTAACCTTTATTATCTTGGTTTTTTAAAGTGAAAACGATATCCTGTAGCATAGACAATGCTTATAATGTGAGAAATAAGATGCAAAATCAATATAAAATTATATTAAATAGTAAATATGATGCATAACAGTTTTCTTGGTATGTAGACAAACTGGGCTGTACCCCAGACTTTTTTTTTTAAACCAAATAATGTCCAACTTAGCTTATGGTTTATTTTTCATCTCTTATTCTAGTTACCTGTTTAAATTCTGTTTTTAAATGAAAATAATAATGTGATTTAAACAATTGTTTTTGTGTTGGGTTAGCATGACCTAGTTTTCATAGCAAGGGGGCTGCAGGGGTGGCTTCTGTGAGAAGCTGTCAGAGGCTTCCTTCTTGCCCGACACAGCCAATGTCAGCCGGCTCCAGGATGGACCCACTGCTGACCAAGGCTGAGCCAATCAGAAATGGTGCTAGCCCCTGTGATAACACATTTGAGAAGGAAGAAAAGTTAAAAGTGCAGATATAACTGCACTAAGTGAAGAGCGAAATGAAAATAAGTGAGAGGAATAGCTCTGCAGACACCAATGTCTGTGCAGAAGGAGGGGAGGAGGTGTTCCAGGTGCCCCAGCAGAGATTCTCCTGCAGCCCGTGGTGAAAACCATGGTGAAGCAGCTGTGACCCCCATGGAGGATCACGGGGATGCAGAGATCCACCTGCAGCCCATGAAGGAGACCCGCACCAAAGCAGGTGGATGCCTGAAAGGAGGCTGGCAGGGACCTGCAGACCCATGGAGAGAGGAGCCCATGTTGGAGCAGGTTTCCTGGTGGGTCTTGTGACCCCATGGGGGACCCATGCTGGAGCAGGCTGTGCCTGAAGGATTGCATCCTATGGAAGAGTGACCCATGTAACAGCAGCAGCATTATGTGGAGAACTGTTGCAGAAGGGATGGATTCAGGCTGGAGAACTTCATGAAGGACTTTCTCCCAAGGGAGGGACCCCATGCTGGAGCCAGGGAAGGGCTTCTCTCCCTGAGCAATGGCATGAATGATGTGTGATGAACTGACCAAAACCCTCACTCCCCACCTCCCTCTGCTGCTGGGGCAGAAGAGGTAGAACTCAGGAAGGAGGGAGGAGTAGGGGAAAGGTGTTTTTAAGGTCTTATTTTACTTCTCGTTATCTTGCTCTGATGTTGTTAGCAATAAATTCAGTTAATGTCTCCAACTCTAGTCTGTTTTGCCTGTGCCAGT